>JAQJVL010004971.1:0-39403 GCA_035578905.1 Stictocephala bisonia
AATCTTGCGATCTTTAAGTTTCAATCTTGCCATCTTTGAGTTTCAATCTTGCGATCTTTGAGTTTTAATCTTGCGATCTTTGAGTTTCAATCTTGCAATCTTTGAGTTTTAATCTTGCTATCTTTGAGTTTTAATCTTGCGATCTTTGAGTTTCAATTTTGCGATCTTTGAGTATCAATCTTGCGATCTTTGAGTTTCAATCTTGAGATATTTGAGTTTCATTCATGCGATCTTTGTGTATTAATCTTGCGATCTTTGAGTTTCAGTCTTGCGATCTTTGAGTTTCAAAATTGCGATCTTTGAGTTTCAATCTTGCGATCTTTGAGTTTCAATCTTGCGATCTTTAAATTTCAATCTTGAGATATTTGACTTTAAATCTTGCAATCTTTGAGTGTCAATCTTGCGATCTTTGAGTTTAATTCTTGCGATCTTTGAGTTTCAAACTTGCGATCTTTGAGTTTCGATCTTGCGATCTTTGAGTTTCAATCTTGCGATCTTTGAGTTTCAATCTTGCGATCTTTGAGTTTCAATCTTGTGATCTTTGAGTTTCAATCTTGCGATCTTTGAGTTTAAATCTTGCCATCTTTGAGTTAAGATCGCAAGATTGAAATTCAAAGATCACAGGATTGAACTCAAAGATAGCAAGAATAAAACTCAAAGATCGCAAGATTGAAACTCAAAGATCGCATGAATGAAACTCAAAGATTACAAGTTTGAAACTCAAAGATCGCAAGATTGAAACTCAAAGATCGCAAGATTGAAACTCAAAGATGGCAAGATTGAAACTCAAAGATCGCAAAATTGAAACTCATAGATCGCAAGATTAAAACTCAAAGATCGCAAGATTGAACCTAAAAGATGGCAAGATTGAAACTCAAAGATCGCAAGATTGAAACTCAAAGATCGCAAGATTGAAACTCAAAGATCGCAAGATTGAAACTCAAAGATCGCAAGAATTAAACTCAAAGATCGCAAGATTGAAACTCAAAGATTGCAAGATTGAAACTCAAAGATCGCAGGATTAAATCTCAAAAATCGCAAGATTGAAACTCAAAGATGGCAAGATTGAAACTTAAAGATCACAAGATTGAAAGTCAAAGATCGCAAGATCAAAACTCAAAGATCGTAAGATTGAAACTGAAAGATTGCAAGAATTAAACTCAAAGATCGCAAGATTGAAACTCAAAGATTGCAAGATTTAAACTCAAAGATCGCAAGATTGAAATTCAAAGATCGCAAGATTGAAACTCAAAGATCACACGATTGAAACTCAAAGATGGCAAGATTGAAATTAAAAAAACGCAAGCCTGAAACTCAAAGATCGCAAGATTGATACACAAAAATCGCATGATTGAAACTCAAATATCTCAAGATTGAAACTCAAAGATCGCAAGATTGAAACTCAAAGATCGCAATATTGAAACTCAAAGATCGCAATTTTGAAACTCAAAGATGGCAAAATTGAAACTCAAAGATCGCAAGATTGAAATTCATAGATCACAGGATTAAACTCAAAGATAGCAAGATTAAAACTCAAAGATTGCAAGATTGAAACTCAAAGATCGCAAGATTAAAACTCAAAGATGGCAAGATTGAAACTTAAAGATCGCAAGATTGAAACTCAAAGATCGCAAGATCGAAACTCAAAGATCGCAAAATTGATACTCAAAGATCGCAAGATTAAAACTCAAAGATCGCAAGATTGAAACTCAAAGATGGCAAGATTGAAACTCAAAGATCGCAATTTTGAAACAAAGAGATGGCAAGATTGAAACTCAAATAGCAAGATTGAAACTCAAAGATCGCAAGCTTAAAACTCAAAGATCGCAAGATTGAAACTCAAAGATCGCCAGATTGAAACTCAAAGATCGCAAGATTGAAACTCAAAGATCGCAAGATTGAAACTCAAAGATCGCATGATTGAAACTCAAAGATCGCAAGATTGAAACTCATCAATCGCAAGATTGAAATTCTAGGATCACAAGATTGAAACTCAAAGATCACAAGATTGAAACTCTAAGATCGTAAGATTGAAACTCAAAGATCGCAAGATTGAAACTCAAAGATAGCAAGATTTGAAACTCAAAGATCGCATGATTGAAACTCAAAGATCGCAAGATTGAAACTCAACAATCGCAAGATTGATATTCAAAGATCACAAGATTGAAACTCAAAGATAGCAAGATTGAAACTCAAAGATCGCAAAATTGATACTCAAAGATCGCAAGATTAAAACTCAAAGATCGCAAGATTGAAACTCAAAGATGGCAAGATTGAAACTCAAAGATCACAAGTTTGAGACTCAAAGATCGCAAGATTGAAATTCAAAGATCGCAAGGTTGAAACTCAAAGATAGCAAGATTAAAACTCAAAGATCGCAAGATTGAAACTCAAAGATCGCATGAATGAAACTCAAAGATTACAAGTTTGAAACTCAAAGATCGCAAGATTGAAACTCAAAGATCCCAAGATTGAAACTCAAAGATGGCAAGATTGAAACTCAAAGATCGCAAAATTGAAACTCATTGATCGCAAGATTAAAACTAAAAGATCGCAAGATTGAACCTCAAAGATGGCAAGATTGAAACTCAAAGATCACAAGTTTGAGACTCAAAGATCGCAAGATTGAAATTCAAAGATCGCAAGGTTGAAACTCAAAGATAGCAAGATTAAAACTCAAAGATCGCAAGATTGAAACTCAAAGATCGCATGAATGAAACTCAAAGATTACAAGTTTGAAACTCAAAGATCGCAAGATTGAAACTCAAAGATCGCAAGATTGAAACTCAAAGATGGCAAGATTGAAACTCAAAGATCGCAAAATTGAAACTCATAGATCGCAAGATTAAAACTCAAAGATCGCAAGATTGAACCTCAAAGATGGCAAGATTGAAACTCAAAGATCGCAAGATTGAAACTCAAAGATCGCAAGATTGAAACTCAAAGATCGCAAGAATTATACTCAAAGATCGCAAGATTGAAACTCAAAGATTGCAAGATTGAAACTCAAAGATCGCAAGATTGAAATTCATAGATCGCAAGATTGAAACGCAAAGATCGCAAAATTGAAACTCAAAGATGGCAAGATTGAAACTCGAAAATCACAAGACTGAAACTCAAAGATCGCAAGATTGATACAGAAAGTTTGCATGATTGTAATTAAGACCAGACGGACCAGACGGACCAGACGGACCAGACGGACCAGACGGACCAGACGGACCTGAGTTTCAATCATGCGATCTTACTGTATCAATCTTGCGATCTTTGAGTTTTAGTCTTGCGATCTTTGAGTTTCAATCTTGCGATCTTTTAATTTCAATTTTGCCATCTTTGAGTTTCAAAATTGATATCTTTGAGTTTAAATCTTGCGATCTTTGTGTATCTATCTTGCGATCTTTGAGTTTCAGGCTTGCGATTTTTTAGTTTCAATCCTGCCATCTTTGAGTTTCAATCTTGCGATCTTTGAGTTTCAATCTTGCGATCTTTGAATTTCAATCTTGCGATTTTTGAGTTTAAATCTTGCAATCTTTGAGTTTCAATCTTGCGATCTTTGAGTTTAATTCTTGCGATCTTTGAGTTTCAATCTTGCGATCTTTGAGTTTCGATCTTGCGATCTTTGAGTTTCAATCTTGCGATCTTTAATTTTCAATCTTGCCATCTTTGAGTTTCAATCTTGCGATCTTTGAGTTTTAATCTTGTGATCTTTGAGTTTCAATCTTGCAATCTTTGAGTTTCAATCTTGCTATCTTTGAGTTTTAATCTTGCGATCTTTGAGTATCAATCTTGCGATTTTTGAGTTTAAATCTTGAGATATTTGAGTTTCAATCATGCGATCTTTGTGTATCAATCTTGCGATCTTTGAGTTTCAGTCTTGCGATCTTTGAGTTTCAATCTTGCGATCTTTGAGTTTCAATTTTGCCATCTTTGAGTTTCAAAATTGCGATCTTTGAGTTTCAATCTTGCGATCTTTGAGTTTCAATCTTGCGATCTTTGAGTTTCAATCTTGATATATTTGAGTTTCAATCATGCGATCTTTTTGTATCAATCTTGCGATCTTTGAGTTTCAGGCTTGCGATTTTTTAGTTTCAATCTTGCCATCTTTGAGTTTTAATCTTGCGATCTTTGAGTTTCAATCTGGCGATCTTTGAATTTCAATCTTGCGATTTTTGAGTTTAAATCTTGCAATCATTGAGTTTCAATCTTGCGATCTTTGAGTTTAATTCTTGCGATCTTTGAGTTTCAATCTTGCGTACTTTGAGTTTCGATCTTGCGATCTTTGAGTTTCAATCTTGCGATCTTTAAGTTTCAATCTTGCCATCTTTGAGTTTCAATCTTGCGATCTTTGAGTTTTAATCTTGCGATCTTTGAGTTTCAATCTTGCAATCTTTGAGTTTTAATCTTGCTATCTTTGAGTTTTAATCTTGCGATCTTTGAGTTTCAATTTTGCGATCTTTGAGTATCAATCTTGCGATCTTTGAGTTTCAATCTTGAGATATTTGAGTTTCATTCATGCGATCTTTGTGTATTAATCTTGCGATCTTTGAGTTTCAGTCTTGCGATCTTTGAGTTTCAAAATTGCGATCTTTGAGTTTCAATCTTGCGATTTTTGAGTTTCAATCTTGCGATCTTTAAATTTAAATCTTGAGATATTTGACTTTAAATCTTGCAATCTTTGAGAGTAGTTATTTGGTGCTGGTTTTATCCTCACTTTTTTTGGGTTTTCCAAGATGGCGGCGGTCACGTGACCGGATCCAAGATGGCGGCGCAGTGTTGCCAACCCCCCACCCCCTCCCCCACAAAATTTCCCTCATTTCCCTCACATTTCCCACACATTTCCCACACATTACCTACATTTCCCTCACATTACCTACATTACCCTCAAATTACCCTCAAATTTCCCTCAAATTCCCACGTTATACTATATGAAATACATTGTTAACCTATATAAAATGAATTTTTTTTGTCCAATATGGCGACCGGATCCAATATGGCGTCTTTTCCCGCCCGCGCCAACTCACACCCCGTGGGAAAATTCCCTTTGCAAAATTCCCCCATCCAATATGGCTGTCTTTATATATACATATAATAAATGTATCACTTCATACATACACTATAACAAATAGCGACCGTAGCGCCCCTGGCGGCAATGCCGGGCGACGCATGCGCCCCTGGCGGTAATACCTAGCGACCGTAGCGCCCCTGGTGGCAACGCAGCGCCCCAAGCAGCAACGTCAGGTGACGCATGCGCATCCAGGTTAACTCTTCAAGTAATCCTTCACACACCTACTTTTAGCCTACCTATCTCAATTTATTTTGAATGTTGTATAAATACCTAGCTACCCCATATATCACCTACTGCTAGCCTACTTATCTAAGTTTTTCTCACCCCCCATATTACCACTACAAACCTTTCTCTTGAAGCTTAGATTATACCTTAAGACTCCTCATCTTACAACAAGTTGTCAAACACATATGAATTATACTTAATATTACTTAATTTAAATCTTCAAATTTATCTAAATCAGTAATTTTAACAGAGTACTCAATTCCACACATGTTTAATTCACCTTCACGTTCCTTTGTAACCAGTTCATTCAAACTCACAGGACATTCTTGGAAGGGTATTCTGCTACACTCGTTAGACTGGAGGTTAGTAAAGTTTATTTAGAGTTTATAATAGCTTACTTATACTAAGTGATGATCCAAACAATATATTATTAGGACGAGGTCTCCAGACTAACCACTTCAGGCACTACCCCAAGCACCTCGGCCACTGCTAATGACGTGTTGTACATAGACCTAGGGGACGCCTTTAGCAACCTTCTTTTCCTCCAGATCATAATTTAGAACAGAGTAGCACTTTGCTCTCAAGCCAATTATTTCCCTAGCCGGTTGTGAATTTAATTCGTCTTTGAATTTTCCTAACACTTTTTATTTGAATTACTGTAGCATGGGTGGCTAGGTGGATAGTCAGACGTATCGAAAAGGTGTAGTTCTTTTTTCATGTCTGCGTAGACATCCGGAGTATATACATTGTTGAAGCGGAAGATGACAACGAGGAAATACCCACCAACCAACAGGGTAGGGTGGTGAACTACGCATAGCCCAGACATATCGACAGCATTCCCAGCAACAATGTCCTAAAACATACATATATATATTACACAAAGTAGGCAAAAAGCTATCAACCCTCCGTGACCTAGTGGTTAGCGTACCCGACTCGAGAAACAAGTGTTGATCTATACCTTGAGGGTCTATCCACCCGAATCCAGACTCTGGGAGTCAAATGGTACATCACTACACCAAGGATGAGTAGGTGGGTGTTATGTTCGGTAAGGACGGTAAGGGGATCGGTTCCTGTGGTATCGAACCGACGGGAGATGGTCACATGTTCAGTCAGTACGGTTAGGAGTCGGATACGAAACCACTCGGACACAAGGTCGTTTTTTTAATTTGATTGAATTGTGTTCAATTCATAACTAAATGACCTAAAACTTCGCACCTGGTGGCAAAATTAAGCACATCCTTTCGGAAACATAGCGCCTTCGGAGCGTTTTCACTCTACACATACACACACCTGCTGGTAAACAGCACAACCAAACGAACACACCAACCAATTTTACAGAAATTAACTTTTTTGAAACAGAACATATTGTATGAGTAAGTATGACAGTAGTGTAAAACGCGGGTTCTGGGAGACCTTTTGACCTCTGTTATCAGTGTTATCACCACGTGGTTGGACCCCAGAGGTCAACTTTACTATTGTTTACAACTGAAAGATCAGCAAGGTCGTTGTGACCTTCATTGATAATCACCACGTGTGACCTTGGAAGGTCAAGTTTACTACGAGCACGTGGGACCCCCCGCGACGTTGTCGTAGGTCAGTGTTGTTTTGGTGTGACGTCATTGCCGTTTTCGCGCGCTCTTTTTTCTGTCAGTAGTACACACATACTATTGGTTTACTGACAAGCACGTGGACCCCCTCGCGATGACGTTGTCCTAGTCAGTGGTTTGTTTTGGTGTGACGTAACGCGTGATTTATTATAAGATTAATTGTAGTTTATTTGAATTGCTGGCAAAAAGTGTGGAATACCGGAGCCGGGATCGATCCTAGAACCTTCCGTTTGTGAAACGGAGTCGATACCAACCGCAGCACAGTGAAACACCCGAGAGGGTAACGTAAGTAGCGGCGAGAAGAACGTGTGTGAGCGTCCGCCGCCGCCTCGAGCCAGATGCATTTATACTATATGAAATGTATATATTTTTTTTTCTCCCAATAATTCGTATTTAATATAGTATTAACTGTCGAAAAGAAAAAAAACAATTCAGTTTCTCTTTATACTAGATAAAATGTACCAACTGTTTTTTTTTTTTCACAGTGTTACCCAAACTCGCACGATTAATTGTCAAAAAAAATATATGTCCAGTGCTACCACTCACACGATTTAAGTTACATTATACTATAAATAAATACATATACAGTTATTAAATTATACTATATTAAATACAAACGCGTTAATATAGTAGTTTCTATTACATCCCCCACCACTTTTTTCAATACAGGGTTATATAAAGGGTATTGTTTCAGACACTATTACCCACAGATACAATGTGTGCAAACTTGCTGTGTGTCATGTTTGAGCTGAGGATTTGCAAAACCTATCTGGAGTCCAGAAGCTGAAGAAAAACTTCAAAGAATGGCTGAACTGGTCGAGACGTAGAAAATATAAAATTTAAGAGAGACCGTAACAGAGACAGCTGCTTGTAGTTTCTGATTGTAGCGTTTTGCAAGCAAAGTTAGGAAATTACGAATACTCATTTATTAAATTGTTTGAAAGCATCGGTCCTAAAGAGTGTGGGAGGATTTAACTGCCCCCCCCCCCCCCCCCCCCCCCCGCCCCCCCCCCCCCCCCCCCCCAAAGGGGTGAAAAACCCCCCCCCCCCACCCCCCACTGACCCCCCCCCCCCCCCCCCACCCCCCCCCCCCCCCCCCCCCCCCCCAACCCCCCCCCCCCCCCCCCCCCCCCCCCCCCCCCCCCCCCCCGACTACATTCTAAGGCCGGGGATGCTTAAAAGGAGTTGAAGAATCACAAGTTCAAAGATTTCGTTGAGCAAGTGACATTCGCTGAACCCTAGTTGTCACGTTGCTAGACTATAGGGAGAAACGTATATATTTGTTAGATCTTCGTCATACTTCACCAGGGCACACCATGCTCCCTGCTCAGGTCAATCAAATCAGATCAAAACAACAGCCGACTTCCGATAACGATCCAACAATATCACTTATCAAACATATTACAGAAATTTTTTAGAAAAGGGAAAAAACCAACAAAGCAAATTTATTTTTTCTAGTACGTGGACAACGGTGACACACATGGTATAGAATAAAAACTCATTTGGGACAGGGATGAACATGTCAAGACCAAAGTATCATCAACAACTTTGGGCCAAAACAAGAAACAAAAACGTCTAAAATTAGAAATATTGGAAAGAGGGTTTAGGGGAGTACAAAAGATATTTACAGTTTCAGACACGTGTTCAATTGACGTCATTTTACGGGTATAAATACATAAAGTTTCAGGGGCAATCTTTATTCGGGGGTTTTTTTGTGTACAAATGGGATGAAGAAAGAAATCTCGGTTTTTTTCGGAAAAAAACGGGAAAACGACTTAGAAGATCATATCGAACATTACCATTGAATTAAAAAATATTTTTGTAAATTTACCATTTTTCAAAGTGCTTTCATTGAAGAGATTATTTTTGGGATTTTTTAAATTTTAAAAAAAATAATGTAAGTGCATCCTTCTAAAAAAACAGGGGAAAAAGCATACAAGTATACAACCGGGTTTTTCACGGAAAAAATGTGGGAAATTTTATGTTTAAAAGAATGAGACATGTTTATCCTAATTTTCTGACTTAATTGATGATGAATTTTTGAAAAGATTTTTAAACTTAAAATAGTAATTGGGTTGTTATAACGACATTCATTAAATTCTCGACCCGTTAAGGGGTTCCAGTATGGAAAATTCTTTTTTAGTAAGACTTTGATATTAAATAATAATTTAAGAATTTACTCAGTAATTGGCAAAAAAATACAAATATTTTTTGTAAAAAAATTGTGATAATAAACCATAGTTTTATTCATTTTAATTTTAGATTGGACAAATTTAAAAAAGAATTAACGCAATTGAAAGAAAATTTTGGAAACGATTTAAGTATCAATATTCACTTAATTGTAACAGACAAAATTTGTATAAAATGAACTCAGTCTTTCTTAACAAAACCGCACGACAACATGGGAAACCACAAGATCCCATTCACTGATAGATGGAAACTCAATAGAAACTTTATTTTTAATAATAAAATAAATTAAAGTGCTTATCAAAACAATTCTAAAGACAAAGTTATGATACAAAGTGAACGGAAGTAAAAAATTTTATTCGGACCCAAAGGGTTTCAATTGATAAGGGCTTGCCATGTAAAAAAGATTTAATTTAATTAAAGTAAGGTAAAGTGGTTATTTCCCTTAAAATTTTTGTTATTTTTTTTGGAATTTAGTTTTTAATAAAGTAAAAATTTGATTTATTTAAAACAATCGAATTTGAATGTTTCAGGAGGATTATTATACACCCAAAACGATATGCCCAGGAGGAGAAACCAATGGACCCATCACGTCTTAAAAACAACATCTGCTTAAACATCCGTAGTGAAAAAACACAACATATACATACATTAACAACGACCTCATCCAGGTTTCCATCGGTCGTCTCATAGAATTGTCGGTTGCTCCACCATGGCTCTATAGGTGTTGGTTGAGTCTGAACAAAACAACTTGCCTTAGTCAACTACATTAAAAGTCATCAATGTAGCTTACCCTTACATTGGAAACAAACTTACCCGATTAAGCTCCTCGTCCGAGCCCATCGAGACGGTAGTGGAAAGCAGACAGATGAAAAGAACACCGTCTAAGATATACATTGTTTTTGTGAAACACAAAGTGCACCATTTATTTATATTATTAAAAGTGCTTATCATTTATTCATATTAACAAAAGTGCAGCAAAGACACACTATGGGTTATGATAACCGCTGCAACATCACCTCACTCTTGTGATTTGGCGCCCGTGTCAATCCACACTGCTATCCCCCAGTTTCATTTAGTTATCCTGTTTGATTTAACCAGTTTCCTTTTACGGTGAGTATTTAATTCCCCACTACCCTCAAGTAAGCCGAAGACAAAACTTAAGGGCATTCTCCAATTCCCATGGGACGCCCATAACGTCACCCTGCCTGGGTTACTTAAAACTATGTATTAATATTTATAAGACCCTGAAAAGGACCGTTTGTAGCAGAGGTGTTTAATAAATGCCTGAGATGTCCTGATGGTCCTGTCCGTCATGTGTTAGATAGGAGTTCACTAATATTCGGACATGGAAGCCCATGCCCTCTGTCCATATCCAAGTGTTTGTAACACAATGATTAAAGAAGAACAGATTGTTTAAAAGTTGATGTTCCTTGGTACCATCTTCATGTTTAGTGATCTTTGTACAGTATAAGCATACTGTACGGTTTTGAAATGGGAAAGGCGTGTATTTCCCTGTGGAAACGTAAAAAACCTTTAATAATGTAACCCGTATTATCTATCATAGCAGCCCTAGAAAGGTCTGTTGTAGATTTAGATGAACTTTATGATGTCATGCACTATACTATGTACAAAAGTGGTCTACCGTTGATAAACAAAGAAATAAAACCGTTCAGGAAATAGGTATAAGGCAATTTCATTAACACTTGTAAGATACTTAAAAACCCAAGGTAGAAGGCTTTGTCATAATATGCAAAAGTGTACCTTCTAATAAACTATGTTAGCTTAACCAGACCTAAGTCAGTAGAATAGTAACATCTAATAGACTGTACAACCAACTCTTCTGCTAACGTAAGTAATAAGTCTAATACAATGATTTGAACCTCACAGCTTGGTTCTTATATCATAGTGTACAAAGACGATTCAAGACTAATCACACGGTACTTTATCTGCCCCTCACCAAAAGAAATGCATTAACCATCCTCTTATAAACGCTTTAAACCATCTCCAATGTAGGCCTCAGATGAAAACAGGCTATGAGCCATTTAAACTTGAATACAATTACAAAAAGACAGTAACAATAATACATTTTACTGCACTGTTCCAAAGAAACCCCATAGTGGGGTACTTTGGATTACATTATATCCAGTAAAATCAATTGATATTCTTGCTACTTTCAATTATCATACCTAATACACAGAACCCCTTTCATCAATTTATGCTTTATATTTAAATTAGCACAACTAAACCTAATTGTAACAAAGCTTTATCCATTTGTTTCGTTGTAAACTCCGTAATGTATACATACCAACACATCAATCCTATGTGTAATAATGAGAGATTGTACATCAAATTATACCGTATTTTCTGAAGTCTTCATAGGTTAGGTAGAACTTCAATCAATATGCATTAAATTCATAGCGTAATACCTATCAAACTACATTCATACACATTGAAGTCACAAAATAAAGTGAACATCCGTCATCTACATCAACACACATTACCTCCAAAAAACAACACTACACCCAATACATGTTTTCATTAAGTCACACTGAAATAGTATACTTTTACCAAGTTAAAGCATTCAGTCCCCCTTTACATACGTCCATTAACCATAAATGAAGTATAGTAACCAATAATACTTTTAAAACTTATACACCCTAACCTTAGTCTACCGAACTATTGTATGTTAACCAACCTAAACTCACAAATAACAATTGTTATATCCACAAACATATGATAAATGAAGTGTAATAACACCAAACACAAGGTGATTCCTCACACTCTATATACACCGTAGCAATACATTACTTACTGTATTTGAGACGTTAATCCTACAGGTATGGATCTTGAATGAGTGTAGATGAATGAGTGTAGTCTTTGTTACTAACTAAGGCTGCTGGACCCTTTGATATACCATCTATTAACAACACAATAGTCACGAAAACTATGACATGGAACCCAAACCACATAGTATTGATTGTATTTCAAACAAACTGTCAGTTTAAAAAACATTCTAACAGAAGAGTAAATTCTATCCAAAAGTAAGAAAAAAATCAAAGATACATACAAATTTCAGAAAAAGAGTCATTTTACATAAGAATGTGTTGAAACATTTTTCAAATCAAGGAAGAACCACCAACATAGCACTCTCCAAACCCCTTAAAGCTGAGTTAAAATGCACATAAATAGGGTTATTTGTGTACAAAATATGTTATAATTCCCTAAAAGCATTAAAATTCAGTGTCATAACAACGATATTTGTCCTAAACATTAAAAAAACCCTTTAAAATACTCTTATAGAACCTTTATAAACTTAGTTTGAGTTCAAAACAACATACAAAACTAATGTAACACTTGTAAATCAATTGTTTAACTCACATAATTATTTAGTTGACTCCAATCAGCTGGTAAAGTGTAAGTAACCAATAGGAATAAATGCTCTATAATGTTCTCATTTTAATCCTGGTCTTAACAAAACTTGGTACTAATGATTATTTACGTATTAAACAAATAAATGAATAGTTAGTTGAAATGTCCCTATTGTAAAAACTTTGGTATTAACACTAAGAAAGTTTGGTTTCTTTTGACTATAATATACTCGATCAGAAAATGTATATACACCACTCCCAAAGACCCAAACACATGGAGAACCTTCTTACTGAACACACTACACCCTTGACAGATCACCATTCACCTGAACATCACATAAAACCTTTGTTTGTCCAACCAGCTACTCTATGAAATTAAGTGGTAGAAAGGACCTTATAGCCCTAACTTCCCCTTTTAAAGTAACAATAAAGTAGTTTTCATTTAATTTCCATCCAACATACATAAACAACCTAACTACCAAACACTAATACCCGTTCTATCCAGTAGTAAGACTCTCCTACCCAACACACAGTCATCTCTATAGATCAGTTACATTCACAAAACATAAGACTATTGTCAGATCACACAATTAAAATACAACACACACACACACACACACACACACACACACACACACACACACACACACACACACACACACACACACACACACACACACACACACTCTAAATACAAGATTTGTGACTAACCTCCCACCTAGTAAACACACAGTACCTCCGACATATCACTCAACTTATAAACTTATAAATAAACTCCATTACACTTGACCTTTGATTGACACCCAACATTCATGTACAAGACACCTACCAAGCCTCATAACCCTTCCTATTCAGTAGTAAGACTCTCCTACCCAACACACAGCTATCTTCACAGACCAACTACCCTCCCATCACATAATACTATTGACAGTCAACCTACCTAACATACAAGACTTACCACACACTCTACATCCACCATCTATCTACACTCTACATATAAGACTCTTGGTTGGTCATTCATGGAACATTCATACCAAACATCCAACACTCTTGACTTACCACTCATCTTCTCAACACCTCTGATACACCATTCACCTGAACATTACATAAAACCTTAGATTGACACCCAACATCCATGGAAGACCTACCTACCTACGTAACATCCAACACCCTTAACTTACCACTCACCTACTCAACACCTCTGATACACCATTCACTTGAACATTACATAAAACCTTGGATTGACTCCATTCATTCATGGTAGACCTACCTACCTACCAAACGTACAACTTGACCGACCACACACCTACACATCACACACAGTACCCTCGATAGATCACTTAACTACCTATTACATGAAGCCTCCGATTGACTCACAATCCTAACATTCATGAACAACCAATCTTCCAAACATTCGACTCGACCACCAACAAAAAACAAGACTTCACGTATAACCACACATTTAACATACAAGACCAACCACACACCATACAATCATGACTCAACATGATCAACCCACCTACCACCTACGAAACATCCTACACTTTTGACTTACCATCCACCTACCAACACACAGATAGACTACGTAACCAACCATTACATAAAACCCTAGATCGACACCCAACATTCATGGAAGACCTACCTACCCTCCAAACATACAACATGACCGACCACACTCCTACACATCACACACAGTACTCTCGATAGATCACTTAACTACCTATTACATGAAGCCTCCGATTGACTCACAATCCTAACATTCATGAACAACCAACCTTCCAAACATACGACTCGACCACCAACAAAAAACAAGACTTCACGTATAACCACCCATTTAACATACAAGACCAACCACACACCATACAATCATGACTTAACATGATCAACCCCACCTACGAAACATCCTACACTTTTGACTTACCATCCACCTACTCAACACACAGATAGACTACGTAACCAACCATTACATAAAACCCTAGATCGACACCCAACATTCATGGAAGACCTACCTACCAAACATTCAACTTGATTAACCACCCACCTACACACCACACATTCATCTTGATAATCCAATCTCTCTACACAAAAAGACTCTTATCAGACTATTTACTTAACATACATGACACCACACATTCTACATCAACCATCTACCTACTCAACACACAAAAGACCAACCACACACTCTTCATATAAGACTCTTAGTTGGTCACCCACCAACTCAACATACAACACCTGTGATACACTATTCACTTGAACAGTACATAAAACCTTAGATTGACACACATCATTCATGGTAGACCCATCTACCAAACATACTACTCGACCGACCACCCACCTACACATCACACACAGTACTCTCGATAGATCACTTAACTACCTATTACATAAAGCCGTCAATTGACTCACAGTCCTAACATTCATAAACAACCAACCTTCCAAACATACGACTCATCCACCAACAAAAAACAAGACTTCACGTATAACCACTCATTTAACATACAAGACCAACCACACACCATACAATCATGACTTTACATGAACAACCCACCTTCCACCTACGTAACATCCTACACTCTTGACTTACCACCCACCTACTCTACACACAGATAGACTACGTAACCAATCATTACATAAAACCATAGATCAACATCCAACATTCATGAATGATCTACTACCAAACACACGACTTGACCACCTTCCCAAAGCACAAGACTTTCGAAGGACCACCTACCAAACACAAAAGATCAACCACACACTCTACATATAAGAACCTTAGTTGCTCGCTCACCTACTCAACATACAACACCTCTGATACACCACCCACTTGAACATTACATAAAACCTGTGATATTCCATCAAATAACCAAACACACATGACTCCCAATAGACCAATCCACCTACCTCTGCACACACGATTCCTTAGGACACACCCTACATCCACCACTCCCCCTACAGACAAACCTCCTAGAGAACTATCCATTCACCATAAAAACACTATTGCTTCATATAATCATGTTTTAAAATAACATTATTTCACTATAAGATAGGATTAATATAGCTAAAGACCTAAAGTGTTTCCTAAAATTCTGCTTTACAACTAAAAATACGAGAGAAAGTTAGGTTTAAAAGCAATGAACATAGAAAAAGTTAGGTTTAAAAAATTAAAATAGAAAAAGTTACGTTTAAAACATTAAACACAGAAAAAGTTAAGTTTTAAAAATTAAAATAGAAAAAGTTTGGTTTAAAAAAAATGAACATAGAAAAAAGGTAGGTTTAAAAAAATTAAACATAGAAAAGTCACGTTTAAAAACATTAAACACAGAAAAAGTTAGGTTTAAAAACATTAAACACAGAAAAAGTTAGGTTTAAAAAAATGAAACATGGAAAAAGTTAGGTTTAAAAAAATGAAACACAAAAAAAGTTAGGTTAGCAAACATCAGAAAAGTTGTTAAAATTGACTTTTTAACAACTTTTCGGAAAAGTAAGGATAGCAATCAACCTTTCGGTTGATTGTTAGACTTACTTTTCTGATGTTTGCTAACCTAACTTTTTTTGTGTTTCATTTTTTTAAACCTAACTTTTTCCATGTTTCATTTTTTTAAACCTAACTTTTTCTGTGTTTAATGTTTTTAAACCTAACTTTTTCTGTGTTTAATGTTTTTAAACGTGACTTTTTCTATGTTTAATTTTTTTAAACCTACCTTTTTTCTATGTTCATTTTTTTTAAACCAAACTTTTTCTATTTTAATTTTTTAAACTTAACTTTTTCTGTGTTTAATGTTTTTAAACGTAACTTTTTCTATTTTAATTTTTTAAACCTAACTTTTTCTATGTTCATTGCTTTTAAACCTAACTTTCTCTCGTATTTTTTAGTTGTAAAGCAGAATTTTAGGAAACACTTTAGGTCTTTAGCTATATTAAACCTATCTTATAGTGAAATAATGTTATTTTAAAACATGATTATATGAAGCAATAGTGTTTTTATGGTGAATGGATAGTTCTCTAGGAGGTTTGTCTGTAGGGGGAGTGGTGGATGTAGGGTGTGTCCTAAGGAATCGTGTGTGCAGAGGTAGGTGGATTGGTCTATTGGGAGTCATGTGTGTTTGGTTATTTGATGGAATATCACAGGTTTTATGTAATGTTCAAGTGGGTGGTGTATCAGAGGTGTTGTATGTTGAGTAGGTGAGCGAGCAACTAAGGTTCTTATATGTAGAGTGTGTGGTTGATCTTTTGTGTTTGGTAGGTGGTCCTTCGAAAGTCTTGTGCTTTGGGAAGATGGTCAAGTCGTGTGTTTGGTAGTAGATCATTCATGAATGTTGGATGTTGATCTATGGTTTTATGTAATGATTGGTTACGTAGTCTATCTGTGTGTTGAGTAGGTGGGTGGTAAGTCAAGAGTGTAGGATGTTACGTAGGTGGAAGGTGGGTTGTTCATGTAAAGTCATGATTGTATGGTGTGTGGTTGGTCTTGTATGTTAAATGAGTGGTTATACGTGAAGTCTTGTTTTTTGTTGGTGGATGAGTCGTATGTTTGGAAGGTTGGTTGTTTATGAATGTTAGGACTGTGAGTCAATTGACGGCTTTATGTAATAGGTAGTTAAGTGATCTATCGAGAGTACTGTGTGTGATGTGTAGGTGGGTGGTCGGTCAAGTAGTATGTTTGGTAGATGGGTCTACCATGAATGATGTGTGTCAATCTAAGGTTTTATGTACTGTTCAAGTGAATAGTGTATCAGAGGTGTTGTATGTTGAGTTGGTGGGTGACCAACTAAGAGTCTTATATGAAGAGTGTGTGGTTGGTCTTTTGTGTGTTGAGTAGGTAGATGGTTGATGTAGAATGTGTGGTGTCTTGTATGTTAAGTAAATAGTCTGATAAGAGTCTTTTTGTGTAGAGAGATTGGATTATCAAGATGAATGTGTGGTGTGTAGGTGGGTGGTTAATCAAGTTGAATGTTTGGTAGGTAGGTCTTCCATGAATGTTGAGTGTCGATCTAGGGTTTTATGTAATGGTTGGTTACGTAGTCTATCTGTGTGTTGAGTAGGTGGATGGTAAGTCAAAAGTGTAGGATGTTTCGTAGGTGGTAGGTGGGTTGATCATGTTAAGTCATGATTGTATGGTGTGTGGTTGGTCTTGTATGTTAAATGGGTGGTTATACGTGAAGTCTTGTTTTTTGTTGGTGGTCGAGTCGTATGTTTGTAAGGTTGGTTGTTCATGAATGTTAGGATTGTGAGTCAATCGGAGGCTTCATGTAATAGGTAGTTAAGTGATCTATCGAGAGTACTGTGTGTGATGTGTAGGAGTGTGGTCGGTCATGTTGTATGTTTGGAGGGTAGGTAGGTCTTCCATGAATGTTGGGTGTCGATCTAGGGTTTTATGTAATGGTTGGTTACGTAGTCTATCTGTGTGTTGAGTAGGTGGATGGTAAGTCAAAAGTGTAGGATGTTTCGTAGGTGGTAGGTGGGTTGATCATGTTGAGTCATGATTGTATGGTGTGTGGTTGGTCTTGTATGTGAAATGTGTGGTTATACGTGAAGTCTTGTTTTTTGTTGGTGGTCGAGTCGAATGTTTGGAAGATTGGTTGTTCATGAATGTTAGGATTGTGAGTCAATCGGAGGCTTCATGTAATAGGTAGTTAAGTGATCTATCGAGGGTACTGTGTGTGATGTGTAGGTGTGTGGTCGGTCAAGTTGTACGTTTGGTAGGTAGGTAGGTCTACCATGAATGAATGGAGTCAATCCAAGGTTTTATGTAATGTTCAAGTGAATGGTGTATCAGAGGTGTTGAGTAGGTGAGTGGTAAGTTAAGGGTGTTGGATGTTACGTAGGTAGGTAGGTCTTCCATGGATGTTGGGTGTCAATCTAAGGTTTTATGTAATGTTCAGGTGAATGGTGTATCAGAGGTGTTGAGAAGATGAGTGGTAAGTCAAGAGTGTTGGATGTTTGGTATGAATGTTCCATGAATGACCAACCAAGAGTCTTATATGTAGAGTGTAGATAGATGGTGGATGTAGAGTGTGTGGTAAGTCTTGTATGTTAGGTAGGTTGACTGTCAATAGTATTATGTGATGGGAGGGTAGTTGGTCTGTGAAGATAGCTGTGTGTTGGGTAGGAGAGTCTTACTACTGAATAGGAAGGGTTATGAGGCTTGGTAGGTGTCTTGTACATGAATGTTGGGTGTCAATCAAAGGTCAAGTGTAATGGAGTTTATTTATAAGTTTATAAGTTGAGTGATATGTCGGAGGTACTGTGTGTTTACTAGGTGGGAGGTTAGTCACAAATCTTGTATTTAGAGTGTGTGTGTGTGTGTGTGTGTGTGTGTGTGTGTGTGTGTGTGTGTGTGTGTGTGTGTGTGTGTGTGTGTGTGTGTGTGTGTGTGTGTGTGTGTGTGTGTGTGTGTGTGTGTTGTATTTTAATTGTGTGATCTGACAATAGTCTTATGTTTTGTGAATGTAACTGATCTATAGAGATGACTGTGTGTTGGGTAGGAGAGTCTTACTACTGGATAGAACGGGTATTAGTGTTTGGTAGTTAGGTTGTTTATGTATGTTGGATGGAAATTAAATGAAAACTACTTTATTGTTACTTTAAAAGGGGAAGTTAGGGCTATAAGGTCCTTTCTACCACTTAATTTCATAGAGTAGCTGGTTGGACAAACAAAGGTTTTATGTGATGTTCAGGTGAATGGTGATCTGTCAAGGGTGTAGTGTGTTCAGTAAGAAGGTTCTCCATGTGTTTGGGTCTTTGGGAGTGGTGTATATACATTTTCTGATCGAGTATATTATAGTCAAAAGAAACCAAACTTTCTTAGTGTTAATACCAAAGTTTTTACAATAGGGACATTTCAACTAACTATTCATTTATTTGTTTAATACGTAAATAATCATTAGTACCAAGTTTTGTTAAGACCAGGATTAAAATGAGAACAATATAGAGCATTTATTCCTATTGGTTACTTACACTTTACCAGCTGATTGGAGTCAACTAAATAATTATGTGAGTTAAACAATTGATTTACAAGTGTTACATTAGTTTTGTATGTTGTTTTGAACTCAAACTAAGTTTATAAAGGTTCTATAAGAGTATTTTAAAGGGTTTTTTTAATGTTTAGGACAAATATCGTTGTTATGACACTGAATTTTAATGCTTTTAGGGAATTATAACATATTTTGTACACAAATAACCCTATTTATGTGCATTTTAACTCAGCTTTAAGGGGTTTGGAGAGTGCTATGTTGGTGGTTCTTCCTTGATTTGAAAAATGTTTCAACACATTCTTATGTAAAATGACTCTTTTTCTGAAATTTGTATGTATCTTTGATTTTTTTCTTACTTTTGGATAGAATTTACTCTTCTGTTAGAATGTTTTTTAAACTGACAGTTTGTTTGAAATACAATCAATACTATGTGGTTTGGGTTCCATGTCATAGTTTTCGTGACTATTGTGTTGTTAATAGATGGTATATCAAAGGGTCCAGCAGCCTTAGTTAGTAACAAAGACTACACTCATTCATCTACACTCATTCAAGATCCATACCTGTAGGATTAACGTCTCAAATACAGTAAGTAATGTATTGCTACGGTGTATATAGAGTGTGAGGAATCACCTTGTGTTTGGTGTTATTACACTTCATTTATCATATGTTTGTGGATATAACAATTGTTATTTGTGAGTTTAGGTTGGTTAACATACAATAGTTCGGTAGACTAAGGTTAGGGTGTATAAGTTTTAAAAGTATTATTGGTTACTATACTTCATTTATGGTTAATGGACGTATGTAAAGGGGGACTGAATGCTTTAACTTGGTAAAAGTATACTATTTCAGTGTGACTTAATGAAAACATGTATTGGGTGTAGTGTTGTTTTTTGGAGGTAATGTGTGTTGATGTAGATGACGGATGTTCACTTTATTTTGTGACTTCAATGTGTATGAATGTAGTTTGATAGGTATTACGCTATGAATTTAATGCATATTGATTGAAGTTCTACCTAACCTATGAAGACTTCAGAAAATACGGTATAATTTGATGTACAATCTCTCATTATTACACATAGGATTGATGTGTTGGTATGTATACATTACGGAGTTTACAACGAAACAAATAGATAAAGCTTTGTTACAATTAGGTTTAGTTGTGCTAATTTAAATATAAAGCATAAATTGATGAAAGGGGTTCTGTGTATTAGGTATGATAATTGAAAGTAGCAAGAATATCAATTGATTTTACTGAATATAATGTAATCCAAAGTACCCCACTATGGGGTTTCTTTGGAACAGTGCAGTAAAATGCATTATTGTTACTGTCTTTTTGTAATTGTATTCAGGTTTAAATGGCTCATAGCCTGTTTTCATCTGAGGCCTACATTGAAGATGGTTTAAAGCGTTTATAAGAGGATGGTTAATGCATTTTATTTGGTGAGGGACAGATAAAGTACCGTGTGATTAGTCTTGAATCGTCTTTGTACACTATGATATAAGAACCAAGCTGTGAGGTTCAAATCATTGTATTAGACTTATTACTTACGTTAGCAGAAGAGTTGGTTGTACAGTCTATTAGATGTTACTATTCTACTGACTTAGGTCTGGTTAAGCTAACATAGTTTATTAGAAGGTACACTTTTGCATATTATGACAAAGCCTTCTACCTTGGGTTTTTAAGTATCTTACAAGTGTTAATGAAATTGCCTTATACCTATTTCCTGAACGGTTTTATTTCTTTGTTTATCAACGGTAGACCACTTTTGTACATAGTATAGTGCATGACATCATAAAGTTCATCTAAATCTACAACAGACCTTTCTAGGGCTGCTATGATAGATAATACGGGTTACATTATTAAAGGTTTTTTACGTTTCCACAGGGAAATACACGCCTTTCCCATTTCAAAACCGTACAGTATGCTTATACTGTACAAAGATCACTAAACATGAAGATGGTACCAAGGAACATCAACTTTTAAACAATCTGTTCTTCTTTAATCATTGTGTTACAAACACTTGGATATGGACAGAGGGCATGGGCTTCCATGTCCGAATATTAGTGAACTCCTATCTAACACATGACGGACAGGACCATCAGGACATCTCAGGCATTTATTAAACACCTCTGCTACAAACGGTCCTTTTCAGGGTCTTATAAATATTAATACATAGTTTTAAGTAACCCAGGCAGGGTGACGTTATGGGCGTCCCATGGGAATTGGAGAATGCCCTTAAGTTTTGTCTTCGGCTTACTTGAGGGTAGTGGGGAATTAAATACTCACCGTAAAAGGAAACTGGTTAAATCAAACAGGATAACTAAATGAAACTGGGGGATAGCAGTGTGGATTGACACGGGCGCCAAATCACAAGAGTGAGGTGATGTTGCAGCGGTTATCATAACCCATAGTGTGTCTTTGCTGCACTTTTGTTAATATGAATAAATGATAAGCACTTTTAATAATATAAATAAATGGTGCACTTTGTGTTTCACAAAAACAATGTATATCTTAGACGGTGTTCTTTTCATCTGTCTGCTTTCCACTACCGTCTCGATGGGCTCGGACGAGGAGCTTAATCGGGTAAGTTTGTTTCCAATGTAAGGGTAAGCTACATTGATGACTTTTAATGTAGTTGACTAAGGCAAGTTGTTTGTTCAGACTCAACCAACACCTATAGAGCCATGGTGGAGCAACCGACAATTCTATGAGACGACCGATGGAAAACTGGATGAGGTCGTTGTTAATGTATGTATATGTTGTGTTTTTCACTACGGATGTTTAAAGCAGATGTTGTTTTTAAGACGTGATGGGTCCATTGGTTTCTCCTCCTGGGCATATCGTTTTGGGGTGTATAATAATCCTCCTGAAACATTCAAATTCGATTGTTTTAAAACAGTGGTAGTCTATTGATTAATTTATAGAAAGCAACATATAAGGTTAATTACCTCAGTCAGTCTACAGCAAGTGAGAGCTGTTTTCTAATGTTATTCTGTATATCTACATTGATTTTGATTCTGATAATTAAATGCTTCATTGATGGAGTAAAAATTAACGTCTTAGGCTATTATGTTCTCATGTTGATAGAGGAAATGTTTGTTAAATATATATCAACCTTTATTGTTGTTATATTTTAAATACATATTATTCCATTCCTCTTACTTTGTTATATGTTCTTACCGATCGATTATGATTGTTTACTTTTTATTTTCTTTACTTTTAGGTTCTTATCTATAGGCACACGCTCGCTCACTCACCTAGTGTAATAATGTTAACTATAGTCTTATTTGTTATAATATTATTGTCTTTATACCGATTGGGTAGGTTTTTTAGTTGAGATTGTTACTTTAAATATTCTTAGTCATAACAGTTTTTAGCTTGTTTTCTTTGGTATTATATTTATTTGCCTGTCGTCAAATTTACGTATGTAATGACATTATCGTTGAAATGAATAAATAAATAACTATGGAACGATCTGTTATTTTGTTATAGAAGGCATTATTTGTACTCTATATGAATAAGATTATGACAAATATTAAACTATTATGATGTAAGTTATTGCTAGCTTGAATTATGTATGATTTTCGTTTTGCTAGTTGCTATTGCATGAACTGATGATGGGTGTTAGCTGTTATATAGTATGCTTATAAGTATTTTTAATTGCATAGTTATAGCTATATTTAAATTACTGTGTCATTGTCTATATTTCCACAATTATGTCATCTCGTTTGTATTCATTGTGAATTGGTGTTTGTCGTAAATAAGTGAATAAATAAATTACTTACTGTTTTTATTTTTAAATAAAGTAGAATCTTCCTTGGTCACAATTGTATAGTTTGCAATAAGAGTAATAATACTATGGTGAATAGTTTAGCAGATTCGTTTGATTTGTAATTTTTGATATGGTAATGTTTCCGATGGAATGAAATTAGCGTAATTATTGATAAGGCTGAATGATAACGGTTGTAGAGCGTTTAGAGATACATGAATGTTTACGCGACTAATGTTAGGGTGTTGAAAAGTGGAAAACATTTTAATTCAATTGGATTTATGGTTTTGGAGAAATTGTGATGAGTGGTCAATGGATTTTATATGTATACATTTGAAAAGCGTACATGTTATGATTTCTCTTATGTTTTGTGGTTTTTGACAATTAAGTTTAATTGGTTGAACTGTAAGTATTAAGCAAGCTTTTATTTTTACCTGTGTTACTTAAACTTTCGTTATCAATTATTGCTATTTTATTTAATGAATTGTGTATCTTTTTTTTATTACCCACAGAATTATGATAGTCTGAGTGAAGTGTTAAACATGTTTCGTAACTTGACCCTTACAGATATAATGTAACTTGAAATCCAATTACTGTATTTTAGTGTCTACACACTTAAGTCTTAGGTATTAAAGTTTTGAATGTAAGAAATAGATGTTATGCTATACATAAGTATAAGCAAGCTTATATTTGATCTCATGTTGGTAATTTATTGTCGTTACAGTTGTTTGGAATTACAGTGAACTAAAATTGTTGAAGAGATTTGTATTTGTGAGAGTTTAGTAGGCTTAATTATGCTATTTGTGCATGAAGTAAAATTGACTGAGTTATCAAAGACAATGTGTATGCTAACCGATGACAGGGGTAAGACTAACTAAACAGTAGGTGCTCTCAATAATTTGATAATCATTGGCTAATGTATGTTCAATTTTTATTTGGCGGGTGCCTTCGTTTTTATGAACTTGATTTTAGTTCGCATGTGTAGAGTGGTTTTTGTGGTTATATTTCTGAAGGTATTTCACTGCTACTGATTGGTTCATTGGTGGTAACGTGTATAGTCGTTGAATTTATATTGCAATTAACTGAATTAGTTATCATTATCCAGGACTGTAATACGTACGTTAAAGGAAGAAGATACTTGTCATACTTACTCATACAATATGTTCTGTTTCGAGAAATCAATTTCTGTAAAAGTGGTTGGTGTGTTCGTTTGGATGTGCTGTTTACCAGCAGGTGTATGTATGTGTAGAGTGAAAACGCTCCGAAGGCGCTATGTTACCGAAAGGATGCGCTTAATTTTGCCACCAGGTGCGCATTTGCACAGAGTGCAATTGGTATTTGTTATTTTTTTATTGTGGAAGTTTTAGGTCATTTAGTTGTGAATTGAACACAATTCAATCAAATTAAAAAACGACCTTGTGTCCGAGTGGTTTCGCATCCGACTCCTAACCGTACTGACTGAACATGTGACCATTTCCCGTCGGTTCGATACCACAGGAACCGATCCCCTTACCGTCCTTACCGAACATAACACCCACCTACTCATCCTTGGTGTAGTAATGTTTCATTTGACTCCTAGAGTCTGGATTCAGGTGGATAGACCCTCGGGGCATAGATCAACACTTGTTTGTCGAGTCGGGTACGCTAACCACTAGGCCACGGAGAGTTGATAGCTTTTTGTCTAATTTGTTTCATGTATATTTATGTTTTAGGACATTGTTGCTGGGAGTGCTGTCGACACGTCTGACTACCCACCTAGCCACCTGTGTTATAGTAACTTAAATAAAGAAGCATTAGGAAAATTCAAAGATGAACTAAATTCAAAACCTGCTAAAGAAATAATTGGCTTGAGAGCAAAGTGCTACTCGGTTCTAAATCACGATATGGATGGAATGAAGGTAGCCAAAGGCGTCCCCCAGGTCTATGTACAACACGTCATTAGCAGCGACCGAGGTGCTTGGGGCAGTGCCTGAAGTGTATGGGCCGGAGGCCTCGTCCTAATAATAAGACAGTTTGGATCATCACTTAGTATAAGTAGACCATTATAAACTCTAAATAAACTTTACCAACCTCCAGTCTAACGACTGTAGCAGAATACCCTTCCAAGAATGTCCTGTGAGTTTGAATGAACTGGTTACAAAGAAACGTGAAGGTGAATTAAACATGTGTGGAATTGAGTACTCTGTTAAAATTACTGGTTTAGATATATTTGAAGATTTAAATTAAGTAATATTAAGTATAGTTCATAATGTGTTTGAGTGATTGTTGTAAGATGATGAGTCTTAAGGTATGTTTTTGGAAAATAAACTTTGGAATAATCTAAGCTTCGAGGAAAAGTTTTGTAGTGGTAATATGGGGGTTGAGGGCAAATTAAATAAAGGCTTGATTTAAATAGGTAGGCTAACAGTAGGTGATATATGGGGTAGCTAGGTATTTATACAACATTCAAATTAAATTGAGATAGGTAGGCAAAACAGTAGGTGTGAGAAGGATGGGGAGGTGGTGACCAATCAGAGCGCTGCGTTTGGATGCGCATGCGTCACCAGCTGATGCCGTTAGGGGCGCTGCGATCAACGTTGCCGCCAGGGGCGCTGCGGTCGCTAGGGGCGCTACGGTCGACATTTGTTATAATATATGTGATGTTAATTTTATATAGTATAAAGACGCCATATTGGATGGGGGAATTTTGGGGAGGGAATTTTCCCACGGGGTGTGAGTTGGCGCGGGCGGGAAAAGACGCCATATTGGATCCGGTCGCCATCTTTTGTATTTCATGACGCCATATTGGACAAAAAAAGTGCATTTTATATAGTGTAACAAGGAAAAAGTTAGGTTAGGAGTGAATTTTATATAGTATAACGAGGGAATTTGGGGGGTAATGTGGGGGGAATGTGTGGGAAATGTGGGTAATGTGTGGGAAATGTGGGAAATGAGGGAAATGTGAGGGAAATGGGGGAAATTTTGTGGGGGAGGGGGTGGGGGGTTGGCAACACTGCGCCGCCATCTTGGATCCGGTCACGTGACCAAAAAAAAGTGGGTCTATTAGCCCCCTAAAATAACTACTAATAACAAAACGTAAAAATGAATTTATTAATATATTTTATTAACTCATCGTTGTTATTTTAAACTGATATCCAAGGATAAAGCAACATAAAATTGACAGTGATTCTGTTTTACAAAATAATAAATTCTCAAATATATAATAAGTATATTTATTTGTATACTTAAGTAAGTACATTGAAGTGAAATTCAAAGGAATAGTAAAATATTAATTATTTTAATTTAAATTGCAATACAAATATATTAAATAAAAATTACTATGTATTTCAATGATTTGATTAAACAGTAGTCGAATATAATGCTTGAATATAACTTTATATTTATTAATAAATGTAATAAAAATTGTGCTTTGTTGATTTCAGCTCTTAGAACTTTCGATATTTTCAAATAAAAAGGATCATTATATCTAGTGATGTTTAGTACTTCCTGATATTTAAATGAATGAAAAACAGCAAGAACACTTTTCCCATCAGGATATTTAATATAAATGTAATTTTGTAATATAATTTAAATTATTTTTACGCATCTGTGACACCACCAATATGAATAATTGATTATGATGTAACCAGTATCGTTTGAATAATTACATTATCTGCATCATTGTAATTAATAAAATTACGAACCAAAAATATGTTTTGTTAATAAACGTTTTCTGATGAAAATATACAATATATTTCCTACTTAAAGGAACAATTACACTTAATTTAAACTCAAAACGTGTATTTTACTTTTGGTATTATATATTAGTAATCAATATATAATAAATTATAAATAAAGATATAGGAAATATGTATTTCAAAACAATATTTTGAGAAAACCATCAACCTTCAACTATTTCATAATTTTATAATATATAAAATGCAGTTACAACTATTTAATGTTGTTGTAGTGTGGAATATTTTAAATGCTCAACTAAAAATCCATGGTTCCAGATGTTAAACTGAAATGGTTTTTGCAGATATTGATAAAGAATAACCCATGTATTGTATTTACTATTTCATTAATCGAACCAAAGTTTTTATTAGTAATTAGGCTATATGATTACGAATGCAGATATTAATTGCAAAAATTGATTTAGCATTTAATTAGATGTTAGCTAATAATCAAAGAACCATTCATACGTTTGGTAAAAAGTTAAGGAATCTCTACAGATTATATTCGTTCATCGAATACAAATATTTCAAGTACGAAATCAAAATTTACTTTTGACCACTAATTGTAACACATATTAAATTGTATTACACTCTAGATACGTATAAAACACCAGTTAAATCATAAATATATTATTAATTAGTTAATTTTCAACCTTATTATATGAAATAGTATGTATATTTTGACATAGTTAGTAATATTTTTTTTTTTTTAGTAAAAAACAATTATTTAACCACTTAAATAATAAAACATCTTATATTTATTCCAAACGTCAGAAATCAGCAAAATGTTCATATAATTGTAGTTATAACATTGAAGTAGTTATTGTAAGAATATTTTAAAATGTAATGTTTCTTATTTATAAATCATACATTTTAATGTATGATTTATACATTAAAATGTATGATTTATACATTTTAATGCGGCACACCTGTTGTGACTGGCAGTGGTGCGCTGACAGATTGTCCAACTCGCACTCACTGTTCCCGCCCAGTGAGGAAGCTACGGAACCTGCTCAAGGCTACGCCCCGCACTCCCACCGCCTCCAGTTTTAGTAATAGAATTTTGTGATCTACCAAATCAAACGCCTTTTTAAAGTCTATAAATAGACCTGTAGATTTTTTACCGTCATTTAAGCTGGAATATATCATATCTGTAACATTAATAAGGGCATCCTCAGTTGATCTACCCTCCCTGAAGCCATACTGATTCAAAATTGTCATGGGAGAAGCACATAACTGTACTGCAAAACAAACTTAAAGCGATTACGAGAAAATTTTATTTTTTGCGAAATTTCTGTGATGAAAGTTTATTAAGAACTCTGTACTTTGCTCTAGTAAATTTAAGACTTCAGTATGGAGTTGTGTGCTGGGGTGGGACTTTTAAATATTTAATAGAGAGATTAAGAGTGGTGCAGAATCATTTTATGAGAATAATTACACACAAGAGAATACGAGACAGCTCATTTCCGATTTTCGTTCAATTGAAAATATTACCATTACAACATTTGTTTGTTTTTAAAGTCCTCAGACTTTTTTACACTAAAAGTGGTAATTTGGGTTAAACGGACCTAAATGACGGTACTAGAAGCATAGTCCAGAGAATGTTTAGAACTCCTAAGATTAACAAGTCCGTATTGAAGCATTCATTTCTGTATTAATGGTCCAAAATGTTTCAACAAGTTGCCTTTTGAAATTAAAATTTCAGTTAACGTTAGAAAATTTTGTAGTAATTTAAAAGCTTTTCTATTACTAAATGAAAATTGTAACTTATTCTGCAGTTAAAAATGAAGATGTGTTCTCTGTTTATTTGTGTTTTATAGTTGTATTGTAATGGTTTATGTATTTTGGTTTTATTTTTGGTAAAATATTGTAATAATTGAAATAAGAAATGGTAAATATTTTTATACTAGGCTGAAGTGAATTGTTTGTGTTTATTAGTGTTTATTAGTATTGTAGTGAAGTGCATCAGTTGTGAATTGCAGTGAAGGTACGGTCTTGCATAGCAGGTCCTGTTATGTGCCTTATCAGTGTTAGGTGTAGACGTCACGGAGAGCAGCCCGGCTGATAACAACATGCTACTATAATCTGGACTCTGACAAGAAACCTGTTGTATTTTGTTGCCTATACTGACCACACTACTCGTAAAAGTGGTCAGTCAATTCCGGGTTGTTTTATTATTATAACTTTGTACTGATTATGATGGAATAAATTCATTTATTCATTTATTTATTCATTATTTGAGCTCAATATTTTTTATATTTACGATAATTTGATTTCTATCAAAATATAAATTTCAATACAACACTTGTACAGCTTTCTAAATAAAAACAGGGTTACCAGTTATGTAGATATTGCATCTAATACATCCCCTACAGCCATATTTTCGGTTCAGTCTGAATGAAAATTGTCTTTATTAGGCGGAGTTACGACTATTAGGTCCTCTCTTACACTCAACCTTATATTAAAAAAAATTCGTTATACATGCAATAAATTCTACAGTTTCTCTCATTCTGCAGTCTGCTGTGATAGGAGAGGTACAAAACGCAGTGTTATAGTTACATTCTAAATCAATGTATCTCACTAATAAGGTAAATAAAATTGAAAACCCACATGAATATTACATTTTGGATACTAACTTGTCATACATGTCTTATATATTTATAATATATTGTGATACCATATTTGATTATTCACTTAAGATAAAAACTTGTGAGTCAAGCTCCATAATTACTCGGATATCAGCATTGAAGACTTAGATATATACTTAAAAGCAATACCTATATTAATTATTTTAAATATAGTAAGCTTTATTTATTGGATTTCTCATTTTACAATATTGTACAGTTTTAAAGTAATAAAACAATTGTTTATGAGAAGACGGAATGATTTAAAGTTGTACTTTAAGCATACCAGACAAATTTGTTGTTTGAATTAGGAAATGTGTAAGAGTGAACATTTTGGAATATATAATTTACTTAAAGACATGTCCTAATATTATTTTAATAAATATTAGCTGTATAGTAATAATTTAGACAAACGCTTTACATGCTTTTAGACTTTCTCAATGCTTAATTTAACTAAGCTGACATTAATTTCTATGAAATAATCTCAGTACAATTGCTTAATGATACCACCTGACATATTTTACTCATATATTCTAAAAATTTGTTTATAAATAAGTTACAAATATTCATCGAGTGCCTTAATTATCTCAAAGCCTTTCTTTTCCTTTTAACATTCTTAAAAGTAAAGGAAAAGAGATTTTTTATTGAGCTAGTGGCCAGAGCTAAAGCAAGTTTATGGTGTGATGACTTTAAGTCCGAGTTAGAGATAGCATAGTTTCATGTCCTGGACTTGACTGGAACATTGTAACAGCAATATTCAAATTGTACTGCACTGGCTCCCCTAATCTGACTGGCAAAGTACTCCCTACTGATCAGTACTATACGGAAAGAAGGAAGAGTAGATGAAAAAGGAACGATGTATTCTTGAAAAATAAAAGAAAGAGGAAAAGCAACATTCAAGTAATACTGATACCAAAATGATTTTTTTTAAAGCAATTGTTACGTTTTTAATTTAACTTATCATTGGAATTTGATATGTTTTTAATTATATATTGAGCCTATAGATTTTATGTTTCAAAACATGAAAAATGTGGCAACTTTTTATGTTTAAAATCTATGAACGATAAATGTCAGTTAGGAATTTAATAAGGTAAGCGGAGATTCTTCAATAAAAGGGATGTAACTTATTACCTTTGTCAGTTTAACTACAGAACTTGTGATCCCCAAACTAAAGCAATAATTTTGAAACGTTATTGAGGAATAGGCATTTGAAAAAAAAATAAGAATGTTCTTTTATTTGTTGGTCATTAGGAAATCTGTGAAACATTTAAATGTAGTAATATATATGATTTTAAATATTATATGTATAAATTAGAATATTATATAGGTTTACATATTATGAATTTTAAACATAAATTATTTTGTTTTCGATAATTGTTATCGAATTTTCATAAAATATATTACTTAGTTACAAGAAACTAAGTAATATATTTTATAGTTAGATATTAAATCTAGATAAAACGTAAACAATGAAATTGTATGACACAAATAATAAAATATAATATTTATAACAAATTCACAAAAGTATTGAAAATGTTTTCTTACATAAAGTTTGACATCGATAAGAAAATGATGAAAGTTAGTTAGTTGCAATCATTACAGTGATGGCTGTTGAATTGGCTAACTAAACATAGTTAGGTTGTCATCTTATCTCTTCTTATTAACTCTTTATAATCAAACTTAAAAGTATTCTATGACAGTTAGTAATAAGACATTTATTGTTATAATAAACTTAACAGGTTTTTTATCACTATATTTATAGTTATCTTCAAAATATTACATTATATTTTTTGTTTACAATGTCATAATTTATTTTTGTTATATTTTCAACTGTGACTATTTTTATAAAATTATTAATTTTTTTTAGTTTGATTGTTTTTCATATTTGTTATTACCATCTAGTTGGGTAGTTCTGATTTGAAAAGGAAGACACAATTCATGTACCTTGAGGTTAAGTGTAAGAGAGGGAATTGTTGCTCCTAACATCACATCTCATAAAAGGAAAATTTTAACTTATTTTAAAAATAGATAAGCATGTGATTGGTCAATTATTATTTCATTATAGTAATAAGGAAACTAATTACTCAAATAAGATATATTATAAAAGATGGTAATTGAATGATAGAAACTCGTATACTTTTACTGACCATAAATATTACTGCTATCCTAAAACTACTTACACTCATATATCACTACTTTAAACTCTCTGACCATTGTTTAATATTAAATCTAGATATTTGAACAAAGACAATACCAACAATTTAACAAACTGTCGGAGTTCTGTAAGCCATAAATTGTAGTGGCACTATAATCCTGTAATAAATAGTACAGTTCTTGTTTTTTAAAGTTTATGATCTGGATATGTGCATTTTACTAAGTGTCACTGCCTTTCGAATCGTATTTTACAACTTGTACTTTTATAATGTATCTGAACCATTTTTATGACACTCGGTGTATTTTTAGGCTAAAGTTACTGGTTCTATATAACATAAATATATAATCTTATTTTCCTTTTCTAAACAAATAATCATTTATTATTCAGATATTAATAATTAATATAACCATTTTGCGTTCATATTTTTCATACAATTTATGTATTTCAGACTGGATTTGAATATATCTATAAATAGTTGCAGACACTTCATAAGCACCTATATTTTGTTAGGTTAGACCTCTAAATAGTTTATTTTAAACCATTTTATTGTCCTTTTTCGTGTGATGTTGGTCCAGGAGTTATAGATATCATTAGTTGGTTGTACTCATACGCAAAATATTGAGCAATAATTATACGTAACCATTGATTTTGTGATAATAACAGGGTTTTAAATAAGAGGGCAAAATTTTTGGACTGTGATAAGTCCAAGATCCAAAGTAATAATGACAGTACATTGATGGACTACACTTAACATTGGAATAAGTCCACGCACATGCCCCTAACTAGTGCTAGATTAATTATATTTGATTACTATGCCTCAGTTATAATATTTGTTATGAATCTTTATAAACGATTAACTAAACGATTAATTATTTAATTCATAAAAATTAAAATTCAAAGCGTGGTGTTATCTAAACTAATTATTTATTATACTATTTTTTTCTATGTTGAGATATTTTTTGTTCTTAAAATCGACAAACATTACTTTTAAATCGTTATTCGAATGCATACGTGTGTTTTTGACATAAACATTTGTTAATATAATTATTTATATACAATTATACAAAGTTGTAACTATAAAAGTTGTTTGTTCAAATAACACGTGAAAATTCACTTTTATTTCGGCAATATGAATTTGATTGTTATTCTTAAATATTTTTGTTTGATGATTGTTATATTATTGTAAAATAAAGATAACTCCATTCCCTAATAAGTAAGAACACATCTTTCTTTATTTATAATTTTACTATTACTAGTCATAATTTAAAGTCCTCTATCTAAATTAATTTCAACGTGAAAAACTTACGAGATAAAACAACACTTATTTAATAAAATGTTTAAATGAACTTAACATTTCTATCAGAGGCAAACATGTACTCTAATATATCTATTGTACTTTTTAACGCCTAATGTAGTACCAATATATTGTGATAATAACAAAGCATTTAATGGCGCAAGACCTTCTCATAATTTATTAAATCGTGTGGATAGTGATATTAGTTAATAATATATTAATAAATGTTTAGTAATTTATTCAATCAGTCTAGACTATATTTATTATATACTTTAAGTTATTTAACAGTTTATTCAACAAACAGCTTTAGTTTATTCCAAATACGAGTATAAGGATATAAATTCTATTATACTTACTAAAATATTACACACATATTTCGGTCTTAATTTACAAAATAGTTTGTATTGAATATTAAAATATTTCAAAATGCAGTTAGGTATTTCTTTTTTTAAAGTGACACATTTCAATCTTAATTTACAACTAACATACTTTCAATATCATGGCCATTTATACCCCAGATGGTATTTGGCCTCACCAAATGTCTGCCTCCAATTCTTCCGATATTTTGTATCCTCCTCGCTAACTCTCATTCTTCTCATGTCAATGATCACCCCATCATTCCATATATTTTACCGTTATTCCAGAGGCCATCTTCCATGTGGGTTTTCTGTCAGAAGTTGTTTTAATGTTGTTAATAATCTTGTTTTCGTCTTTATCAGTTACTTATAAATAAAGTAAGTTTACTTTCTATTACGTAAAGCAGAGAGTGAAAAAGTACATGAAAATTAATTTGTCCTGTAAACATCGGATTCAAGGCCTGTGAGTGAGCTTCATTAAACGTGTGAAGTGTCACGTGTTAGCTCAGTTGGGGACACAAACTGAGCTAATGTGAGTAAATGAGTACTAATTATCGAGGACAAACGAAGCATACTAGAACTATTAGTTTATTATTGTGTACGCAGTAGAGAGAGAAAATGACTTCCAAGAAAATTATCATTGCGTTCATTCTCCAAGGAAAATAAAAGAGTTGTATATTTATAAACGTGCATTAATAAAAATGTTATATAAACTATGAACCGTGAATAATATAACACTTTAGGCAAACTGGTAATTGAATATTATATTAATTGGAAGAAATAAATCTAAAAAAAAGTTTCCCCCTAAGGTACACTGCAATTGCATCGTAAAACAGTATTCAATTACGTGACGGTTGTAGTTATTAATTAAAATATAGCCATTATTAAAATAATAATCCAAAGACATAATGAATACATTTATAGGTCATTCCTTGTACATAGCTTAAGGTCCTAAATAAAGATGGTGGGTAGTGAATATGTCATAAACTAAGTTATAAGACTTTTTTACCTTTACATAGGCTTATTAGATTAGGTTAGGTTAGGTTAGTTAGTTACATAGTGCTCATAATAATTATAGGTGTATGGTTAGTTATTTGTTAAAAAAGACTTATTTGATAAAATAAGTATATATTAAGTCTTATTCAGCTACTTAGTAATGATATAGTGAGTTATATAGTAACACTATCTCAGCGTTAGGAAATTCTTCAACTGAGTGTTAAGTATAAACTTAAGTATATCATCTTAAAAATAAAATATAAATGTTTTGAAAAATGCATAGTTTGTTAGAAAATTTTTTCAAGCAGAAGACATATATATATATATATATATATATATATATATATATATATATATATATATATATATATAGGCATATATGAAATGTCTTTACAAAAATAAAGCACTATAAATGAGTGTTGTAACAAATGTAAAATGTTTAAGCAAATACCTGTCAGTGAAAATCAGTAAAGAGAGGAAATCATTTGCTTCATATCTTGAGTGACATATTTTTCCTTCCTATCTCAGACATCTTCACCTCAGTGTCATGTCACAGAAAAAGTAATATCTTATAGGACCTTCCTCTAACAGTTTTTAAATTGTATATTTATTTTTAGAACCTTTACCTCTAAAAACTCTTACGCAATATTATATGTTTTTAGATTATTTAATAAATAAAAAAGTTATAAATTAAATGTTTTTAATATTAGTAGAACTTGAGACTACGCCCTTTTATAAGTTTGCCAAATATTAGTTGTCTTAGGTAAAAAAATTTTATATACTTGTTTCAAAAATATAAAATTATGCAAGTTTTAGTAACCATGCTAAAAATATTTATATGTATACAACACAGATTATAATAATAAACAGTATTTTATGTATATTATCGTGCTGGATATTCATAATAAATGCTAAAATAACGTAGGAAAATAAGACAAAATAAGGTTTCTGTTGACCTTCAAATTTACTTATCAAAGTGTTATTAAAAACAACTTTAGAGACATTGTTGCTTATTATTTAAAATATGTAATTTATTACGAAATGTACAGCAAATTTGTATTAAAAACTGTCACCTATGAATAAACAATTTTGTTAATATCGACTTTAAATTTTAAAAAGTATAAAAACGCTTATGAAGATTTACCCATAAATTCTTAAACCACGTGATTCCTAAACCAACATAATGAACTCAACGCCGATTCAAGGTACCGAATAAGCTGATGTGAAGCTAAACTCATGATAATGATAAGAGAGGATTTTATAATACAAAATGAAGAAGGGTTTTAGGTTTCTCTAAGGACATTATAACTAAGCATACGAAGTTTAAGTAGCTTTGTTGAACATTATAATCGGTTCATAGTTATTCCTAAACTACAAAATGTTGATGCAAAGGTTTTGAAACAACTCAAAGTGTTAGTTAAAGTAGAAGTTATGCATAAATACACAAGTGTGCTGAAATATGTTCCGCCTCTTGATATAATATTTGAAATGCCAATCAGAACAGTTGGATTACAATGGTAAAACTATTCATATTTAGCTTCTTAAAACCATCAGTTATCTTCAGACTATATATTTTCCTCCTCTCAAATCATTTCATATTCTCTTAGCAATAACATTCTAGGTCTAAAATCTGATGTTTAGCTTCTTTAATTAAGCTAGTTTGAGTTAGAAAACAGTAACCTATATACATTTTCCAAAAGTTGTACTATTATCTTGAAAACGTAAATTTATTTTTCAATTTAGCTTATGACAATAATATTAGGTCAATTAGGTAAAGAATAAATCTTTACAATATCCATTGTAAGCATATTTTTGTGAATGTTGTAGGTATTTAATGATCAAACGATCCGTGTCCAAACATAATTAGGATTACCTTTCCTTTTGGAATAATGTAAACTTTACCTAATATTCATCTACGAAATAACCAAATATTCAAATACATTTACCTAATAACAGCAGACCAAAGGTGTCCAAACAAGGTTCCTTGACAGTAGAACATGGTAGATATATAACTACTACATAAAATAGTAGGAATGTTTCAATGAATGATGCAACATAAATAAATTGCATACAGTTGCTGTACAATACACTGACTTTAAGCCCTTAAGAAATAATAGTCTTTTGATTCTATATTTGTAGTAATATGCCAATATAAATTTATTTTATTGAGTTTTATTTTCACTGTACAAACCGTTGGAAGGTTCATGCAATGTTTGTTCTGCTTTCATATATTGACAGAACTAAGTAGCCTTGTCCATTATTGAATTATTTAATTGTTAACGTACGTCTCTAGAATATGTAGTTCTGAGGTATTTTAAACTATTATTATAAAAATTATATCGATATTCAGAGCTGTTTTAAAAGAAAGTGAAAAAATAAATAAAATAAATAATTAGTTGTAACACGACTACGTTAACAATTTAATTAAATGTGATATGCCAATATATTAGTGCTATACATTCAAGGTACTATTTATTACATTTTAACATAAGAGTCTATAATTAACTATACAAATAGCTATTGAGGAGACTATACATTCCCCTCTAATTTAATTCAATAGAAATGCATTTTTTTTTATTAAAAATTTTAAGTCTGCGTTAATTTTATATTAAGTCTGAACAAGGTTATATTTTAAAAGGCTGATGAAATGTATTTTGGGGCGAGCCAGTCAGTGGTCGAGTGGTCTAAGGCGCCAGGACTTGAGCTTGGGTTAGAGATAGCGCAGGTTCGAACCCTGCCTTGACTATTAGTTTTTATCAGTAATATTCACCTTGTACTGTACTGGTTCACCCCCTTACTCTCTCTGAATAAGTTCCTCAAACAGATCAATAGTCTATTAGGAATGGACAGAGTATAGGGTTAAGAGAAGAGCGGCCTCTCCTAAAAAAAAAAAAAATAAAAAAATAATAATAACTAAAGTTTACTAGCTTTGGTTTTTATTTCGACCCTTACATTTCCTTTTTTAATTTTCATTAACGAAAACCTTCATAGTATATTACGAAACGTACATCAAATTTGTATTTAAAACTGTCACTTAAGATTAAACAATTGCTGATAGAAACTTAAAAAAGTATAAAACTGCTAATGAAGATTAAGTTGTAAGTTCTGGAGTACCTTAAGAAGTAATGCATAATGAGCTCAATGACGATTTAAGCTACAGAGTAAGCTGATGTGATGCTAAATCCATGATAATGGCCAAGGAGGATTTTCTTATACAAAAACTAGAATGGTTCTAAAATTCTCTAAGAACATTATAACTATGCCTAAGAAGCTTAATTTAGCTTTGTCATAACGTTATATTTTTGTCATGTACGTATGTAGTTTCTACTTTACAGATTTCTATTTCACTAATTTAAATAAAATGAAATATTAGTTCAAACGTTTTATGTACTTTCATTGAAATACTGCAAGACTCAAAAACGTATTTTGAATCATTATCTGGTCCAAAATAAAGCACAAACTAAGCATATAAATATAACAAGAAGTTTAATTAAGAAAATTAATTGATTGAAAGATCAATGTACAGAGGTCTATCAATAGTGACTTTTTACATAATTTTTAATATACCATAATCTCATAATAGAAATACGTAACATACAAACAATAAAATTCACTTATTTTTAAAATAAAATATTGTAGTTCATAGTTGTATTTTATAACATGATCTTTATTATATTTTAAGGTACTGACCAGTCCATAGTTCTGGGCGTGTAGTTTGAGCATGTGCATCAATGGATTTCCCTCTCCAACGACAGTTGTACATTCATGTTAAAAAAAAAACATTTCGAATCTGAGCGAATCTATTTTTAATTTAAATACCTATATCAGATTTATTTTGAGCTTTTTTTATTGTTTTGGTTATATTTGACTTATAATTATTTTATACTGTATTATGTAAGAAAATTTATATAACTTTCTGTCCAATAAATATTGTGTTTTCCCTCACTCTCGACGCTATTGAAATCGTTTATGTAGAGTGGCTACTTTAGTATAACTGTATGTTTTTTTTTTTTTTTTTTTTTTTTTTTTTTTTTTTTTTTTGTACATTAATTCAGTGAAAAGATTTAATTTCAATGTATTATTGTAAACACTGAGAGAAATATTAACTAGAGAATAAAATTATGATACTTAGTAATTTCATTGTAATCCCTAAAATCTTAAACCTACGTGAGAGGCTAGATAGGTTTAAATATTTAAAGTTGGGTTTGGTTGCTATACAACAGCCAGTAAGCACTGTATAACTATATGTACTGCAGTTCCTAGATAACAAATGCAGTTAAACAACTGCAAACTAGTGGAAAACTAATTTCCAAACCACATGGGATGTGTTTTATAGAACGAAGTTAGTAACTCTCGGGCAGAGTAGATAATTAATTAGTGACATTTCAATTTATTATTTAGCCTTTGACTAGTTAATATTATTAGTAAGTGGGATTGAAGGGTGTTACTACAAAAGGACGTACTTAGTTACCAAACATAAATTGTTATCACTAATAACTCATAATTGGCTAAAAATGTAATAAAAATAGTAGTTAAAAAAGGTACATTAATCTTTAATAATATTTAATTCAGTAAGTAAATAACATATTTAAATTTATAAAACGCAATTTCAGTATATCAGGATATAACTAAACTCTTCTAAATAGTTTAGATATAATATTGAACTAAGATTTAAGTTAATTAATTGTATATATTATGAACATTAATACGAAATATTTAGTAAAATGGTGCTTCAATGTTAAATGTATTTCTAAAAGGTATTCTAAGTTAACCATTAATTTTGCCTTACACTTTTAGTTATGTTATAAATATGTGGAAAAACTACAATTTAGTATAAAGTAGGAATGTAATACACATTTTGACATTATATAAAATGTTATAAGTAGTGTAGTATGCCGATTCTGGCGCAAACCCCCCATGCCGGTTCAGGCGCAACCTTGACCTTTGTACTGTTATTGTTTACAAATTTATCACCACGTGTTGACCTTGAGGTCAAGTTTACTACAGTTATCAGCCACGTGGTGACCTTGAAGGTCAGTTGTCCTAGGTCAGTGTTGTTTTGGGTTTGT
>JAQJVL010004972.1:0-39399 GCA_035578905.1 Stictocephala bisonia
TGAATAAAAATGCAATAAGGGTATCAAAAGAGAAACTTGTCGGGAAATAGAGAGGTAAATGTAAGAAAAGAAAGGTTGATAATTTTAAATCCAGTAAGTTAATTTTACTTCAGTTAATATTCAAAAGTTTTCTAGACATATTTAATTATAAAGCATAAGTGAATCATTTAACTTGAGTTTTTTTTATCCAAAATAAATATTTATACAATATTAATTTATCATTTATTTACGTCAAAAAATGCTCACAGTAAACTTGTTAAAACTTCCTTTAATCTATCACGGTAATTTTGCTTAAATTTTAATTACTATAGGCGTGTGAGCGGGGCCGCCCCAATGCAAGTTGTACGGGTATAGAGCGCTCCGATCCGCCCCAAGCTGTGACGTCACAACATGAGCAGCGCGGGCCTGGAAATCTAGGGGGCCCTGCTCGGGCCGCCAGACGCTAGGATCATAGCGTGTCGCCCGGCCGCCAGAGCTTTTTTGCCGCTTTTTACAACCGTTCACAAAAACGATTGTGGTTACATCAATTTTGAAAGATAGAAGAATTCTGTTTTCACCATTTTATTCATTAAGAAATTATCTTTAATGTGATATGACTTACTAGTCTAATTACTAACATAAAACGTTTTCGTGGGAGGCAAAAATAAAATGCAAAATAAAGTTTAGAAAATTTTTTTAATTTTAAAAGTTAATAAAAAAAAATAAAAATGTCATTTTAAATTCTTTGTATATATAATTTGGTTTGAAATTTAAATAAAGAACAATTGAGTGGGTTTTTTCATTTAAAAAAGTTAAGAATTTTTTTTACATAAATATATGACTAAAATAGTACAAACTCATTTTAATCAGAATTAGGAATAGAAAAGCCTATAGGCGTACATACATAACATACTGTACTAGACGAACTAGAATCATCCATACTAATCATAAACATTATCATCAATTACAATGTTTTGCCCTGATTGAATAACATTGTTTATCAGTGTTCCTTCACTTTACTGGTGAACGTTGCTTATCACACATTTTGGCACTGTAAATAGTATTAATAAATATAAAACAAAAATACACTTACATAATAATAAAATTCATATAAACACGATTTGAATAAACTAACATACTTGTATCATAACCCAAAAAACAAACCCAAACTCAGGAACACAACAGACAGAAACTGATTTCTTCACCATTCATCAGCTGGGCACTGACAAAATAATTGACGTTTTTCACATATTTTGTGTTTACTATGCAAAAGTATTGTATTCAACTAAAGTAGATTATTATTCTTGTTGTAAATATTTTTTCTGAATATAGTGATATATATTTATGCTGAAAAAAAATTAAATAATTCATTGTATAAAAAACAAAAATGCAGAGGGCCTATATATAGGCTCTTGGCGGTCGAGTGTCACTACTCCCAGAGCCTATATATATAGGGGCCCTTGGTGGTAAAAGGGTTAAGCCATGTCATTACTGGTATAAAACCAGGTTATAAACTATCTGTGTGCCAAATTTATCCAAATCCCTTCAGTGGGTTTTGTATGATTGAGTAACAAACATACAAACTTTAAGATTTATAATGGAAGTAAAGATTAGATTTTACCCCTCTATTTAATAGGACATAACATTTTATTTTAAAAATAAATTGACAGTTATACTGAATAACAATGGTTAAAGTACTGGTAATTATTACTACATGAACCCTTGTTGGCTAAATGTATTTAGGGTAACAAGAACAGGTAATAAGACAACAACCAGTTATAGAGGGGGGACTGATCGGTTCAAGGAACAGACAAGAGTACCATGTGAACAGGCGTAGTTTCATGCGCTCTTCATTTCTCGATAGTAACTGTACACCACAAGTATGAAATAGAGGCTGATCACTAAAAACAAAAGAAAATCTTATAAAAACAAGTGACTTATTACCCATATTAAAGTAATTTTAAACTTTAGTGACTTATTACCTAATTAAATAACAAACTCACTTTGTTATTTTGGAGATTTTACAATAAAAATAGATTTAGGGCCAAAAAAAAAGCTAGCACTTGGCAAAAGCAGAGAGAAAAAATATCATGACAGGCAAATAAATTGTACATGACATTTTTAGGTCCACCCTTATGAGGTCTGCGTAAAATCAATTTACTGGTGCAAAATTATTGAGAGGACTACACATGATAATAATGAGAGTTCACACCTCAAACTATTATCAAGAAATTCAGGCGTTTTTCTCTGCTTCTGTGATAAATCTTTTGATACGCATCATTTGAATTTGCCATGCCTCTATTTGTAGCAGTAATAGTTGCAATTTTGATACTTAAAAAATTTTATATTTGTGCGAGTCTTTAATAAATTTTATGATATATTAAAACTCTATAATGAATTGTAGAAGGCTATTAGATAAAATATACAGTATTAGTGTCATATATAAAGCAATACCAGATTCCGAATGGCTAAACAATGGAACTATTATTAGTCTAATTTGATTATTGAATTTTTTAAAAATGATTATTAATTTTGATTATTGACCGATCGCTTAAAACAGGTTAATGAATTATGTATCACTTACTACACAAAATTAACGTAAGTCACTTGACGTAGGAAATTTAACGTTCAGTTTGTAGCAATGAAAAGTATGCTTATGTAAATATGGTATAAAATTGAAACAATAGAATATTATTTACCCCGATAGATAAAATTTTAAGGGGTATAACATTTTAATATTAATAATATCCAACTTTTATTTTGTCTTTTAGAGCATTCACCACCGCAGCTTATTCTCCGTTAATGAAATCGAAGGGACATGAAAAAACAATTGTTTTTCCATGATAAGTGAAACTTGTCTAACGCATTGAAAATTTACCTTATCGAAAAGGGGTATCATAGAACCTGTTATGCCTGACAAACATGTGCTATTATTTTATCAGCAAAACCTGAAATGCTCTGGTCCTCCTGTAAAATATGTGCCTTTTTTCTTTTTCCTAGAGACCGCATAATGAGTCAACAATCTAAATATGAAAAATGAATTACTGAGAAATACAGACGATGCAAATCATAGCTAAAATGAATAAATATCTAATGAAAGATCAACTGAAACATGACGGATCCTGCGAGTGCATACTATTGCTATCAAAATTAAATTCTTACATGTTATGCGGAGCCCAGACAGTATTATTTCCTTTGATCGTAAAGCTAAAGATAACATTGTAAGAACACTATAAGCATATAGGCATTAAAAAAAAAACTCATAATTGTTATTTGTCGCTTAAAATAAATATCCATAAAATTGGAAAAAATTGCTAAAAAAATTAGCTTTTGCTTGTAAACATGAACACTGTCAGAAATTAATAGAGGAAATGAATTTGGCATGAGTTGCAACTGTTTGATACCATGTGGAGTAGACTGCAAGTTAATTAACTTGAGTTTTTTATAAGAGGCTAGCATGTGTTAAAAAAATTAAAAACATACTTTAATAGATCCTCCTGCTGTTAATATGGTCAACTAATATAGAGGCTCTGAAGGCTGAGGTGACATGAGTGTAGTCTAGTACTCTCGATCCGCAAGAACAACTTGTAGGGGTTGGCTCACGATGAAGTATGCAGTCAGCGTTTTCCCCCACAGTTAAAACTAGACTGAACATTACTAAACATTTCGTGTAAACATTGGCGTATTTAGTGGATGAGGAAAATCCCTAGTGCACAATGAACACATGTTGATTAATCCATACAGTCTAATAATATACACATGATCGGCGAGAAGGGCTTAGTCTTGAGAAAAATGCCATAACATGACATTTGATTGGCTTATGAGACTCGTAATGGGTCGAGAAGCAGTAGAGCTGTAGCATCTCTCGTGTCTCAGAAATAACATGGCAGAATATTTATGTTGTTTGAAAGGTTATTTATTATCATTAGGATTGTTCAATGATATGTAGATAATCATATTGGAGGATTTCCAATGTTCTTTTCTAGCTATGTTTAAGAAACAAACACAAATGTTTCAGATTCAGGTATAACAAACTTCCTGATCGTCTTCAGGTGTAGCTTACTAACTAAGGAGACGGTGTTTGTATTCCTAAAACATTACAAAATCAGTAAGAAATATGCCCTTCAAATATTATCTACATATCTAAAATTGTTGTAACTTATGTTTCAATAGCTAATTGATGTAAGTTGATGCTATAAACAGCATAGGTACGTGGCATTGAGCATAGTTGAAAGATATAATAAAGTTTATATACCAATAAGTATTGACAGATAAACAAGGGCTAATCGACATGTCTCATAGTATTAACCAAATCAAAATGTAGGGCGTAAGAAATCGTTAAACATTCCTGGCTGAGTTATAGCTTTACTTGGCAAAACGGATGAAGAGAAAGTCTTGGCCTTTGTAAAGCAGTAAAACCTGTACATATGTTGATAGATTCAGATGATTATAACGCTAATATACAAAGAGGGAAGCTTCACCCGCCAAAACAGAAGGGCGCAGTTTTAGGGCTTTCCTAAAACAAGCCATGAGATATCATAATCATTACACTGTAGGGCCACATGGAGTTTACAGCTTTTTGATATTAGTAAGGGCAATGTTTTTGATTAATAAGATCAGTTAGATTTAAAATAAAGTTTAAACTAGTATTAATATTTTGACTAGGCATAAATCAAAAACAATCCTTTACATGTATGTCTCCGATCACCTACAACTGTATCACTGTAATGATTCTCCCAGCCTACTGTACAGGCTGTATGTCTCGCCACTCCTACCTGAACAGGCTGTAAAACTTCTCCCACCGTACTGTATCATCTGTATTGTCCTCGAGCCCCGCACCTACTGTACAACTGTAGGTCGAGTCTCGTCCCATGCTAGCTGTTACTACTTGTATGGTCTGCTCAAGACTCTACTGTAACTACTGTATGTCACAAGCCACTTACTGTATCACTGTTATGATCTCCTGCGACTCTACTGTAGCCCTGTATGGTCTCACGCACCATACTGTACATCTGTATGAGTCTCTCGTTCAATCCTACTGTACACTGGTATGTCATCCCACATACTACTGTACACATGTATGTCTCCTCCACCTACATGTACACTGTATGACTCCATCCGTACTGTACACCATGTATGTCTCACTCATCTACAGTAGCACTGTATGTCCCCATCTACTGTACGACTAGTACTGTCTCCAACGCTACTCTACTGGTAGCACTGTGAGTGTCTACCACGCTAGCTGTACTGAGCACTGTATGTCTCACGCTACGCTACTTAGTACACTGTATGCAGCTCTCCCACCGCACCTGTACACTGTATGTCTTCCACGCATACTAGGCTGTACGAACTGTTAATGTCTACGCTCACGCCCACTACTGTTAGCAGCATGTATGCTCCTCTCACCACGCTACTGTAGTGTCACAGTATGGTTCTCCCAACTCAACTGTACGACTGTATGTCTCACAATCTTAACTGTACAGCTCTGTATGTCTCCATCACGTGCTAGCATGTAAGCACTGTATTCTGCCCACGGTATACCTACTTAGTAGCACATGTATGTCTCCGCACCTTACATGTGACACTGTATGTCTACTAGCGGCACAACCCTACTGTAATACTGTATGTGTCTTCCGCGATACACCCACCTACTGTACACTGTATCCTGTCCTCGCCATCCCTACTGTACGCACTGTATGTCTCCGCCACCTGACTGCACACCTTTTCAAAGTGTATGTCTCTACCGCACGCCACTGTACACTGTATGTCTCCCAACAGGCAGATACTGTACACTGTATGTCCTCAGAGCGCGGACCCTAGCTTTACCCTGTATGTCTCCCCCCTCTTCCACGGCACCCGCGTGGTGTACACTGTCGATTGTATCGCAACCATCACTGTAGTCACTGTATGTCTCTTCCTGCCATCCCTAAGCTGTTAGGCAAGCGTGTATGATCTCCCACGCTACTGTACAGACTGTATAGTCTTCTCGGTCACCAACTGAACACCTACTAAGCAATTGATCTCTCCACTTGACTGTAGGGATAACAACTGTATGACATCCAACGGGCTACTAGTAAGCACTTGTATTAGTCTCTCACTTTAGCTGTGATAACTGTATTCTAATCGCACCTACTGTAGTACACTTGTAAAGATGCTCAACGTCTCCGCACCTACTGTACTACTGTATCGTCTCCCATCTACCTGTTACATTGTATTGTCTCCGACAATCTTCTGATACACTGTAGTGTCTCCTACTCTACTGTAAGGGCACTGTATTCTACCGCACCTACTGTACAATGTATGTCTCCCACCTACTGTACACATCGTATGTGCTCCACCTACTGTAGGCACTGTATGTCTCCTACCTACTGTACCGGCACAGTAGCTGTCCTCCCACCTCCTGTAGCACTGTATGTTAATACAGTTTTGATAGTCACTTTCTGTACTAATTTTAATTTTAAGCAGTAAAATTAAATTGAGACTGTCGGCTAACACTATATTTTTAAAGCATTACAGATACAATTATCGTTACAGAACATTTTTTTATTCAAAAATTCAGGCTAAAATATTTAAAATGAATAGATGTATATAAAAACATATGAAGAGGCATAGAATTAAAATTATCTGAACTTTAGCTTATCTTTACTGAGTTGTCATCTCTTATGTAACTTAATTCAAAGCGCATTCAATAGCTAAAATAAACTATTGAAATTACATATTAAATCAAGACATCTTTAATTCCGTAAGTTTTTTCGTAAGGGGGGGGAATATGCACTTTGCATATCAAGAACATATTTTTTAATAATCACATGATTTACAATTATCATGTTTGTAGTCACTAGTACAAATTAATTTGAAATTATTTTCATTAAAATATTCCCTGCTAAGTCAAGAAATTTTACTTCAAGTCGTCATTTGGAGTCTGTCGGAGTTAGGCGAGAGCTAGCACTTGGTCAAACATAGTCAGGAACAAACGATAAACTGATAATAACACCTGTTCTTAATCCTGTAACCGTTTATAAATATTCATAATTTGTAACATAATAGGGAGGCAATATGAAATCGAAAAAGCATGTTAAACATGAAAATTTTATAATGCCACTGGCTGGATTATGTGTGAGTATATTTTGGCATAATAGGAGGGCTGTGTCTATTAGATGAACCAGTCAAGACACATGTCAGTAGGTTGAGCACAATCCATTATATACGTTTGTGTTGGGATGGAAATCTGTCATAGATCGTTCACGTGATGCATGGGAGTCTTCGATCTAGACTCTGTAAAGTATGGCATCTGTTACATAAGTTTATATTTAGTTCTAAACAAGATATATTAATTATTGTTAGTATAGAATAGAAAACTTTCCTTAGAGTTCTTAAATTTGTGATGAGGCCGTATTGTAGGCAATCCTAGTCCTTTAATGGGGTCGAATGAAGATTTTCAACTGAAATGTTGACATATTTTTAATTGGACTTGTATTAGTGCTCCTTAAATTTGTGTCTTCTGTTAATCTAGAAAGAGTGTCTGAATTCAGATTAGAGTTTTGATCTGCCAAGTTAATGCAATAAAACCATACGAAAGGCGAGAGCTTTCCTGTTAAGTTTGGGCTTGCATCAAATAAAATATACTTATAGCTAATCAATAAATATTTTTAAAATGTGTATTTTAAAAAATGGGGCAATGTAGAGCGCAATCTTAACAATATTAAAATAGTAATCTTCTCTACTGTTAATGTAGATCGGGACCAGGGCATGAAATGAGCATGACCGAAACTTAGTGACTGTAAGCTAGAAAGTCAAACGCAACGCATTAAATTTACTGCATTAAGCAAATGTAAAAATGATTTTTATGTTACAAGTTTATAAAAATATTTTTTTGAGACTTTGGTATGGGGGGGTGAGGATATGCCAAAATATTTTAATAGATAGGTTTATACGGCATATTAAAACAGTCTTCTTGGTCAATAATGAAGTCAGGATATTAGTTGATATGTGTTTGGGCTTATTAAAGAAAGCAAAAGCACTAAAGAGCAAGATCAAGTATTATAAATTATTCTCGTTCCTATGAAGTAAGCATAATTGTTAACCATTTGTCCTATACTATCACATAAACGTAAGAGTTGCACAGACTTTAATTGGTATATCCACCCAAAAGAAGTAAGCGAAGGCAAAACCACCAGAGGTCAGAGATGTTGCACATGCAGTAGGAAACCAGAAGTGCTTTTGCATGACTGTAAATAAGTATTTTGTATAAACAAAATATGTGAACATTTGACGAACCTACTTAAAAAATACAATATTTGAGTTACCTTAAACCATACTATAATGCTAAGGCAACACTATATATTGATGAGAAAAATCGTGATTTATGGCTCTACGTGTAAAATTAGTTAAACCTCTAGGCAAAAGGGATTTCAAAGTACTTAAGTAACATTCTTAATCTATTAAGTTTCTAATTATCATTTATTATTAGTTATGTTAGAATTTGATATGCATATAAAAATTAAAACAGTGCTACTCAAAAAATAAAAACTTAATACAGATAACATATATAAAAAGTATATAGAAATTGATCTCTATATGAAGGCCATGTCACATCTATAATACTTCATCTTCACAATGAATTTATATTTTATGTATTTAAGTTAGGAGTAGATAGATTAACCATAGCAGCCAATTGTTTTGTTTGGGGGGGGGGGGGGGGGGGGGGGGGGGGGGGGGGGGGGGGCTTCCCATATATGTATTCTTGAAATCGTATTAATTTTACGTAAATACATTATAAACTGACATACATATAATATACCGAAGTTGTGAGTTTGTATAGAATGTAATAACGGCTAGTATAAACCGTTTGCGAGGCAGTTGCAATATATGTGCTCGATCTGTTCAGTAAAAATTAAATTAAAATACAACTAATATATTAAAGATTTTAACTAATTGGCAAATGTTATCTTCCTAGGACAAGTTATCAATCCATAAAAGCCTTTAACATCCAGTAGATAAACTCTTCGAACAAGGAGGGGCACAAAAGGTTATAAATTGGTTGTAGTTCATGATTACTTACTGTATGTACCGCCCGACTCTAGCATTGCAATGGTAAAAGATAGTTTGACTATTATCTTGTTAATAACATGTTACCTGGACTGTCTGGTATAATCCATGGATGTTCCTTTACGGCGCTTTACGTTCATACATCAAAAATCGAATCATAAGACTAAGAAGGGCAACAAAAAGAGATGAAGGGGGTCGAAGGCATAATTCACTCGGCAATCCAAAGATGCCCTAAAAGTATCATGGACAGTGACTTTCTATAAATAAGTATTTTATAAATATATCCTAAATCAGAGGTTTTCTTGTGAAGGTCGAGACGACACTTCCGAATTTGATATTTAGTTAGCTACTTAGCGAAATTAGGTTTTAAAAACATACTAAAAAATTTTTTCCAGATTAAGGCTTGTAGTTGATGTATAAAAAAGGGCATAAAAAATATAAAATAAAACTTTAGAATAATATAACTGTAACTAAAATATTAGTATATATAGGGGGATCATAGCACATTTTTTCATGAAAGTATTCGCTTGACATTTCAACTGATTTTACTTTCATAAAATTTGTATAGTCAACCATAATTGTGAATTTAGGTTAATTTTGTATCATGCGTTTCTGGAGGATTTACGTTATGCTGGGTTTTTCTTGTAATAAAGCAATTCATTATCGGTACAGACGTGTTCTCTGCTTTTACAAGAAAAATGTTGTCTTCTAAGTACTGAGATTATCACCATTTTTTATGTGCGATTTTCCATCGTCCTTTCATACTATACATTGCCAAAATTGTTAAATAGGATGTGTTTTGCAAAAATATACCAGTTTTGGTCCCTATACTTTTCATTATCATTGTGAAAAGATTTACTACGGGTTCATACGCTTAAACGATTTTCATAGCGATTCCGATCATCGTGGGGCGTGCATGATGACAGCAGCTTGCACTGCTAAAAGTCAAATAACTGCAGGAGAATCTGTGAAGTTGCAGTTAATGTATGATAGGCTAGATAAATAATGGTTACAGGGGCAGGTATTCTATCAGCATAAATGCAATCTATGGGCTTTATAACACGAAGACGAACACCAGAGAAAGCCAACAGGTTTGGCTGCTTGGACAAGTAGGAAAGGACCAAGTATCAACTGAACTTATCGAGAAACTAGAACTTGTATGAAACCGAATATAGCTGCGTTGGGATTGTTGGCTCGGCATATGACAGATAAATTTAGCGCTTGTAACAGTCAATGTGGATGGTAGCATCTGCAGAGGGTCTGTGTGGAAAAACTCAGCTGTCTGGCCAATTATTTTTTGAAGATAATAAAAACAAGTATGGCAATAGTGAGATTGTGGCAAAACAGTCTTACCGAACGCAGCATGTTTGAATCTCACTTACTAAAGGGAAAATGATGGATGAGTAAGTCCTTCATCCAAAAACAGTAAAAAAGCGATGAGCGCATCGCAACTTTGCTGTTCTTAATGGCTCATGATACTTGTAAGAGTTCGCTTTAAAGGACCTAAAAATCCTCAACAATCGTGAGGACTAAAACATTCTTGTAAAGGCTATCCGCTCTATGCCCTATACTTAAAAGATCTCAAGAGAGGAGTTGATGTAGCACATGTACACAACGAGAACAAGCATCCAGATTAGCTACACTGCTTACGCCGGTCAGCATGCCCTAGTAGGTTCCCCAGTTTGAAAATCTATGCAGAAGCGCAACCTATCTTATATGGGGCCTAGAGTTTCATAATGCAATAATCCTACGGCCAGCAAGAAGTCAAGAGATGAAATAACATCTAGTATGACTAATGTAAAGCAAAGATAATATAGATGGTCTTGGATAGAATGTCGCCTTTCACTAAGCAAACCGTGAAACTAGAATATTCTTAAAATACAGGCCAAAATAGTTAATTTGTAGAAGGTCACAATCAGCAATGGAGATGGGGCAAGAAATACTAAGCACAAATTTGTTGAACTCTGACATATTTGTATATCTCAAAGGATAAACAAAATAAATACATTTTTTATATTCTTATTTCCTGATTCTATACTAATTAGCATATGTATACTGTTAAATTCTATAAAATATATCCTTGTCGAAGAACACTTTTATGGCTTTTGGAGATTAAGCTTACATTTTAAAAAGTATGTAGTTCTTAAAGTTCGAACTTCTTTCCAGTAACTGTAAGTAGAGGTTTTAGAGGGCAAGATTATGAGAACCGGTACATAAGTAAATCGCCAGTTGGAATTCAGATAACAATTCAATTAGAATTCTAAATGGATGAGCTTTAGCTTGGCAAATACAATTCCATATCAATTACTAGGCATAATCTTTTAATTATCTTTGTCATCTACATACGTGCATTTCCTACTATATAAGACGAATCAGCTGTTATTTCCAAGCCTTTAGCATAGAATAACAGGATATATCCACTACTATCTCCTCAGATTTTCATTCAACGCAATACAGGTTATAGGCTCCTTTCTTCTGCTCTACTTGTTCTATATGTCTTAGCAGAGAATAGTTAATCAGTGAGGTGCAGTTTTTTAATATACTTGGATAGAGTATGGGAAATTGATTTCCAATTATGCATGTCTGGTTACATGCTCTCCACAACATAGATAGGGGCCTACACACTAAGACTCTTTTAAAAACAGTAGGCCTCTAGCTGAGAGGAGACAACCATCCAAGGCTCAAGGACAGGAAATCAAACTTAACAATTTTTAACACTTTTTGACTTTTCGAAGAGCTTTGAATTGTGTTTAACATTCCCTCAGTTCTATTAATTAAGTTAGAATCAAACTATGGTTTATCTGAATAGTTGTGTTTACCTGGGTTGCAGAGTCCTAATCTCTTTGAGGCGCATCGGGCAATTGTATGAGGACTAAAGTTGGAAGAGGAGATACAGACTGAAACCCTGTGTGTAGGGTGAGAGGGACGTGGTGTTCTCCCAAGGGGAGTCTAGTCTTTGTGAAACCTCTTTCTTTTTTACTTCTAGGGGCATTAATAGGCATCGTAGGCGAGCTTTTGACGGGTCTATGTAAATGTCGGGGGGTTCTACGAACACCGGTGGGTTATGTGGGGGTGTAGGGCGAGCGCGGAGTTACGGCGGGAACTCCACAAGTTAAAAGACGGGCACTAAAGTAAAAAATGTTGTAAAAAATAATAAACGCTTAAACATAGGGGCATTTTAAACATTTTACCACAAGCAATATTTTAAAAGCATAGTTAATAAACGGGTCATAACTACTTAATTCGAAACCAAAAGAACTAACAGATTTTAAAAGGAGTAGGGTAGTCGGAGGGGTGCACATTAGACAGGCAGAGTGTGGCACCGCTGGCTTCTATTACAAAGACGGGGCCGGACTTCGACTGGACACCAGTCTCGCGAGATGACAGTTAAGCAGCTGATTAGAGAGCTAGCATGCCAAAACGCTATGGAGCACAAAACCAGTGGACTGCCGAATGCGAAACGAGTACTCGGCTGGATTGCAGGGTGCGCAAGCTAGCTGAAGGTGCCTATCTTTGAGTTTCTTTACGTTTAGAGTTTAAAAAATTGAGAATAGTTTCGTAATTTTCAATGTGTAAAATAATTTAACCTAAACGTTTAACCCTCTTGATCCAGTCGCCGATATATGCCGTTGGTAGACTTTTTACTAACCTAAAAACCCCACCGCAAAGCCGCCGAGTACATCGGCGGTAAAAAATGATTTCCGAAAAATACCTACCACGGTATAGATTCGTCGGTGAGAATACTAGCCGATTATAATTAGGACATTTTTTGTGGTTTTTCTTTGTAAGAACAATTAACAGTGTATTATATTTATGTACTGATACTTTCGATTGTGAATCCTATATGATTTTAATAAATCCGGCGGAAGCATTAATTTGACTACATGTCTGTATAAACACGGATAGGGATAAAGCACTGAAGGGGGCCGGCCTAGCCCAGGAAAGACATATTTGGTGCCAATCCCTTGGGGGCCATAAGTTAACGGGCCATGTTGGCCTTCGCCTTTCTTCACTTCAAAATAAATTTAATTACTTCTGATTGTCAATGATACTAAAATGGTAGATATTTTATTAGCTTTTAGGCACATTCTTAATCATATTTCATATACCCACTCACTTTCGGCTAGATTATCATATTCTGTAATTAAGAATCTTTGTTCATATCGAGCTGGGACGTTTTATGTATCCAGAAGTCTATTGTGGGGGGGGGCTGGCGAAGGTGCGACACCAGGTTATAGTTTTTCTCTAGATTTTCATAATAGCTCTTATGAAAGCATTTCTTAAAGTATATTACCGCTCCCGCAATAACAATTAATTCTCTTATCACAAAACTGCTATTTCATTAATATTAAAATTAAATAATAACGAACGCAAAGGCATCTGCACAGTCTGATTGCAATGGGCGCATGTCAAGTGCTCTCTCCTTCGATTGCCAGTTGAGGGAGCCATCCTCGCGCATGGGATATTGTAGTCTGTTGGGTGAGGGAGTGGGCAGGGGCCAATTAAATTTGTATAAGGCCACTTGGTCTTCAGCTTGCTATAAAAGAGCAACGTGGGCGATGATATGTTCAGCGGAAAAGTACAAATTAATTTGGCTAAGCGTGAACATCTAGCTGCTATTAAAAACAGTCATCACTGAAGAGGGATATGGAGGTTATGTTATTGTTTTCTCAAAACAGGTTTAAACGCTACTATGGGGTACGTTAGAGGCTTATTGATGTTGTGACGATTTAAAAAAACTCTAGTTTTAATTCGTGAATTTCAGTTTGTCTTTTGTGCTAAACTTTAAAACTATTCCATATTTATTTCAGCATTGCATAAAATGCATTTTGTATACCAACTTGCAATATTTTCTCAACAATAAAACATAGTAAAATATTTATGTCTGTCGTAAATTGGATATCTAGTATTTATATGATGTACACATGCACAGAGTACACTCACCCGTATAGCAGTGACAGTGGTATTGACACGCAGACACCAGTTCACGAGAACGAATTGTATGTGGACCCTCCACCGCTCAAGCAAATACACAACGTAGCAGTGGTTCAATCCTTATTGTTAAATTTCACTTAGTCAGCGGGCAACTAAACAATATAATAAAATACTGTATAAATGAATTGATCAAAAATATAAATAGGCCTTACACGATTCGATCAGTGAAAGTTAAAAAATTATGAAACACTATTTTGATTGGTCGTAGATTTGATATGTAAATGAATGACACATACCTATTAACCAATATATGAGCGTAATGTATGTTTTGGGAACAACGCTGTATGGTGAGCCATCGATATTGGTTTTTATAATCAAGGAGAGAGCTCTAACTCTACTGAATATGTTGCAGAAAACACCCACTGTTCCTGATTAGCAGTTTCAATTCAGGGTGAATTAAACGCCAGTATCAATAGAAAAGAGTTACAACAAGGTTAAATGTCAGCAAAATAAAAGTATATAATCAATAGGTAGGTTGATAGCAAAAACTGAAGCAATGATGAAGCTGTTTTATGCTATATAACGAGTGTAATTAAGTAGCTCCTGCTTTTCATTAGGACCTAATGAGCACAATATATTGGTAAAACATGTCTTTAACTAAGCATCCTATGTCATAATAACTAGATTAAAATTTAAAATGGTCAAAGGAAATAAAGGGCGGCATTACAAGTAGAGAGAAAGTAAAAAAAAATTGCATGTAGGCAGTAAGAACTATGGTTAATGCCGGGTTAAATAAGATTTAGGATAGATATGAATCTTCGCGGATAGTTACAAGAACGTAACAATAATTATTAATCTTTAGCTAGGCATAAGATATATGGCCACAGGGGTCGCAATTCGCTCCCGTAGCGATAATGCGGTAGGGCAAAGCTTGAATGTAAAGGCATCATAGACCATCACATATATGTTGGCAAGCATACCAGTAGTCGAGCGCGGATGATGTCATGCATATTCTACCAGATTTTAAGGTACCATATAAATCTTACTTGTAATCTTAGTGGTTTCATTCAATTGTTAATATTATTATTTTTATAAGCCTGTAGAAAAAAATAAAAAAATACAAATTGGCATGACAATATTATAACACAACAAAAAAAAAATGGACTTATTTATAATAATGGGCATGCATACACTAAACTGGATCGAAAACGTGCAAAAAATATAAGCAAGAGGGCCTCCAAAGCTTTAGGCTTAATGATCACAACAGCAAAAATCATTAAAAATAGAAATCATTAATACCTAGTCAAATTAAATTAGTTGATGAATTATAGCAGTATATTACTACAGGGAAAAACCAAAAGAAAATTAACAGAAAATAACACTCAATAAAAATAGACAACAATAAAACACAAATATTTCTTTAGCTAGGAAGCACAGTAAAACGCAAACTAGAGCTACTTGATTCGACGATGTACGCGCGATATCCTTAGCTCTTGGCATGACACATTAATTGAACTCTTGCAAGCAAGCGTTGTTAGGAAGCAGAACATTGTATATTTTGGCCTGTGGGTTTTATGGGAGGCAAGAACAACAGTTACTTCACGTGAAATACAATACAATTATCTGTAAAATTTTTTATTATTTAGTGCATAATATTGAAAAATTAGTCTCTCGGGTTGAAAAGATAATTTCCTCGGCGGATTGTGCATTGCGCACCACAGGGAAAGGTGGGGCCAACGTGTACGCTCACAACGATCGGAACGAGGAAAGCCGCCGTCTAACTACCGAGCTTAAGAAACGCAAGATTGTAAAGAACCCTTTTCTCAGTAAAAGACTTTTTCGTCGAACCTTTTTAAAATGACAGATTTAAAATGTTTTTACATTAATTTTTTGTTCGGGCTATTAGTAAATTGTGTTGTCTTAAGAGCTTTTCCACTTTTTTTTATTAAAATTTATTAATTTGCATACTTAAGCGGGTCGGGTGGCTGGGGGCAGTTTACTGATCACGGTACCGTTTATGCCACATTATAAAGATCTTATTAATTTTGCTGACGATGAGTCATAAAGATTTTCGAAAACACTACAAGAATTCAAGATTATATTATATATCCAGCGATAAACACATGAATTTGTGACAAAAATAGCAAAATAAAGGAATAAAAAGAGCTTAATCAACAAACCACTAGGCAGAAATACAAATCAATTCGCCAATTGCTGAGTATTATCTTAAGTTTATGAATAGTAAATATATTATAAACGCAATGGTTTTGTAAGGATAATAAACAGTGACCAAGGCGAATTGATTTTCCTACCGTATTAAAAGCCCAGAAAGAGTTGAATTTAGTAGGAGTGTACAAGCTATAAACCAATTTTGTTTGAAGTAGTATATACATTTGAAAATAAAAAAATAAAAGTCATAACAGAAACGTTCTTGTCCGCAAGCGCTTGTATTAAACAATCTCTGCAAAAACGGAGTTTTGAAGTAATAAGCAAATGTAAAGCTATAAAGTGGGGATCTTTTGAGGCATGTTTTATTATAAATAGCTGTACGAACAGACCAGGACTATCTTCATAGAGGTGGCCCCACTGTCCACCACGGACACTACACAGTGATATTTATAGTGTCGCAAACATGGAAAGTTAGTGATTTTGTTAGTGTTGGGCACAATGTCTGCATGCCTTTAAATATCACTAATACCGCTGGCAAACATGAACCTTAAACTGGCGAAGGGGATACAGTTGGGCAAGTGCACTCGCACGCAAACCAGAGGGCGTATGCTGTCACAAAAACCAACAAGTCGACCCGGTCTGACAAACTTCAAAGACCTCAAGTGGTGTACAACTTATCTCGGCAAAAAGGCTCCCTGGTTGCTAAAAACAAACACAATGGTTAGTTTAAATAAAACGTTTTAAAAACTAAGAACTGGAAGACTTATCTGGCCATACTATATCACTATTTGATATTTTGATTACAAGGCGGCATGAATCGTTTCTTATCTAGTGAGAGTTATTAAGTATTTACTTTCTTTTGTTGGCATGAAATGTGAGCCCGCCCTGTGAAACTAAAGTAGTACTGTGTGGCTCGCGGCACAGCCGGGGGGCATAATCTGTCGCCCTTTTGCCCCGTCATCGCCTACATGGCGGAGCCCCAGAGGAATACAAACAAAACAAGCTGACCAGTGTACGCGCCAAACTCACCAGCTCACAGTTTGTCCGCGCTGGGTCAGCTGTCGTGTCACTGGTCAAGCGCGTCTGGCGAGCTGTGGCTGTGCGTGCGAGGTTAAGTTATTATTTTACGTGTTAGTTATTTGTTGTATTATTGTAAATGATTATTTTCGTAACATTATAAGAAAGGAAGTTAGCACGGTCGCAAGAAACCCGTTTGTATTGGGCTGGGGGGCAAGGAAGGGTCATCAACTGCCGCTGAGTGCTTGGCTAAGCGGGCATGAATTTGCTCCAATAATTAGACCCCCTTGAGCAAAGTAAAATGAAAAAATGTAAATCATGGTGCTGTAAATAATCTGTTTTTTTATCCTTTTATATATAGTATCATCTTGTTTACAAAACATACAATATATAGATTTGTGTAAGTTCAAAATATGTACTTATTATTTTATATGGTTATAGTTAATGATAAAAAATGTCATTTTTTCATTGGTTCTACGCATTCAAAAGGAAAAAGAATTTATATAGCATAATTATTTTTTTTAATGTAGTGAAGCTAGAATTTTTGTAGGGCGGCTAAGGTTGCCGAAGTAATCTAATACTAAACAAAAATAGACATATTTACGGCAACAGGTATAAAATATTCCTTTTTTTTTATTTTTTTTTTTAATAATTCAAAACATAAATTTTTTATTTAAGATGTATAATATTTCTAGCATGTAAGTCAATCTTTATAAATATGATATACATTTTCATAATAATGATAGAAGATTATATTTTTATTTTGTAATCTATCTATTTCTAGAAACAATTTGGTACATAAAACATATAATAGCTCAAAAACTTTATGAATATATGATTTTTTTTCATAAAGCGGTTACAAAAAGGAGTGAAATTGCCTCAGCCTGGGGATTTTTTGCGATAGTTCCATGAATACCCAGTGGACTTAGTAAAAATTTTAAGCCATACTAATTTTTGGGTTCTCGGGGTTCAATAGGGTTAAATTGTGGTTCATTTTGCTTTTTATCAAATCTCACAGGGGGTTCAGCAAATGTCTTCATGTGGCTCTATTGGAGTATAGCACGCCACTGTATTAATGGATATAAAAGATATCTTTTAATATCAATCACACTCTATGCCACTTATACTGCTGACAGGACTTTTACACGGTATTAAACCAACATGTTCTCTGAACTCAGCAAGAATCTGACATGACTGTATCAACAAACTGACATGCCAAGTATAATTGTTGGGCCAAATACACATTCTTGGGCGAAAACGAGCATGGACTGTGTCAAACTTTACGACGATAAGACTGGCAAACAATTTAGAGAGTTGGACATCCTGATCTATTAACGTTCTGAAGAGCTAATGACACATTCAAAAAATACAGTGTTATTAAGGCATGAGACACTTGCAGACTATTTTGTGACAACATTAAGAATATTGGTGCTTAAGTCTATAACAGAACATTTAAGATGGACTGTACCAAGTTAGCTGTGACAAGTGGCAGAGTATTTGGTGTATCGCATCTAGTTTGAATACCAAGAGGAGGGGGTGTATGTATGACTCCCTTCAATTGTAAAACGGTGGGTGGGATCCCACCATGGAGTTTCTCGCATCTTCAATGTAAAAGTGATGTTGGTTAAGACTCTTATTTCTGGCCTGGCACTTTAACATACTGGTGAGCACGCGTTATCAATTATCATGACTGTTAAGACTTCTTATGTGCGCAAACTTCATTTGGGCATACGAAAATTAGTGCGTCAGGGCATTCAATTTATTTTTAAACCTTCGTGCATAGAGGATCATGATTACAGCGCAATTTTTTCGTGGCCAATTATCTGTTTTGAAGTTATGAAAGCAACTTTGAGGAATATCAGCATAGACTCATACTGCTTCTTCATAAAAGTTTTAAATGATGAGAAGCTGACCAAGCGTACCTGGTCCGACAATAGGGCGTTTTCATAGTTCATTCTGAACATAAGGCATTAGGCATTAGAACGACATCTCCTCTCTCCTTTCAGCCGGAGCCTGTTTGTTAGGCATAACAGCATCCGCCAATACAATCTGCACGTGGACAAGCCTGTACAAGTAGATTCTTTACCTGTAAACCATGGTGGGGCCGATTATGAATATGCTTCCTGACGAAATATCAAAAGTATAAGGCGAGGGCGCCCTCATCGGCTTCAGGAGCGGGAGGCTAAATAGGGGCCTCATTTTGGCGGTAATATCCTGTGTGATTAGAGTGGGCAGGTGGCAATGTAGGTGGTCAAGACCATAGGTTGGCTGGAGTGATGTTTCGAGATGATGGAGTGATTGTGTTTTTTCATAGATTTTTGTATTTATTTTTTTATTGGATATATCATATTGTTTAATTATGATTTTTATAGTTATTTTATTATGTCTGGATAATTTAAGGTTTTGTTTTTGTTTGTTGATTACGGATATGTTGGCGAATTAGTATTATGTTGTATTAATTATAAACAGTTTTGTAATTATTATTGTTGATATAATTTTTTGAGGGGTCAAGTGGGTAGAGAGGTAGCTGGACTAGTCCTAACGCGTACTCGGCCTTAAAAATAAAGACATAACTTTCATTGTTATTTCAAAAGTAAAGATTTCTTCATCTTCTTTTTTAAATTATTATTTAGCTTAATATTATTTGTATGGCACACCATAAGTTGAAGAATTTACAGGCGTCGTGTGTGCGATGGAATTGAATGAAGTTAATGGTTAAAAAGCAATTGTGTGTTAACCGTGGGATTTTATGTCCAAATGTAGTATAGTCATTACAAATGTTATTATAAACTTATGACACCTTAGCTGTGTTTTATATTTCAACATATATGTTGACAACATGAGAGAGGCGCTGGCAATATAAATTTCTTTCAAGAAATAATTCAAAGACTTTATGTTCTTGATTCTAAATTTAGTTTGTTTGTTCAAAATATCGCAGATGTCACTATCCGTTTTGAGAAAACTACAAACTATGCAATCAAGGAGTTAGTTTTAGTAGTGTTTAGTTGTACTATTATTGGGGCTTGGAAGTGCACTGATAATTTTTTTTCTAAGTTTTCTCAAATCGTTTTAATAAAAAACAGCCTAATTTTTTGTGTCTAAATTGTCATAATAACCTGCGCTATTTATTTACAGTAGTTCTGTATGTTTATTTGTTCTAAGTAGGGATTATATCAGTGAGAACCATAAAGAGGCTCTAAAAAAAGTTTTGTATAAAAAACATATGTGCAACACATGTCTATCTTTCTATTGTTTATTTTTTGCAAAATGTTGTCTGTCTTTCTTAATGTATATTTTTTCCTGTCGACTCTCTAAATTTTTTTATAAATCGAATCAACACAAGTTATAATATAACTAAGGGTGGGTTTTCGAAATGGTCACGCTATATATGGATGATATTAAGATCTAAAATTGTATGTTTGTGTAAGGAGTGGGGATTCAAATAAAATGGTCAGCATATTGTTGGTAGCAAAGGAGCACTACAACAACGGCTGTAAGGTCAAAGAGTATAGGCACATACGGCGAAAAATGCGAAATTTCAACTGAGTTAGGAAAGAAAGGAACATCATGTATTATGGAGTTATGTTTAACACAATTATTTAGGTACTTAGGTCTATCCTTTCTAAAGATGCAATAAACTAGAAAATTGTCTCAGAGCTAGATATGATAAAAATATTACTGGTGGTGGATATGAAACTATCACCCCGATCCACTAGTTTAAACTCTCTGGTCTGAGAGAAAGTATAATGTGGTTAAATATGGGGCAAAACTACTTAGCTTGTTGGCTAGTTTATAATTTCCTCAAAACAGGAAAATTGACAAATAAGGATATATTTGAAGAGACAACACAAACAGAAATTAAGAATTTTAAGAACAAAAGTCTATTGATTATTTCTTGAAAGAAATTTATATTGGGTTGCCTTACTACTTTGAGTTAGGCGTGTCGCCACCCCACATTAAAAATTAAACTGTCAAATTTTACTTCTTTATATAAGCAGCCACCGATTCTTTCTTTGACAGAGTAGAACATAAATTCAATTATTAATTAAATTGAAATTTGATGGGTTAGAGTGGAAATGAAAATATGTTAATTGCTTTATAATGGACTATGATTTATTTTAATTTGGCAAAAAGGTAAATATTATTTGAGGGTTTTTAAGTTTAAACTTTTTTAATAAGAACAATGCAAATTAAATTAGTATCCTCTTAGTTGAAAACTTTGAAAGCAACAATGCAAGTGAGCACCTTATTGTTAGAATATTGTTTTGAAAATGGTCGACACTTAACAACATGTTAAAGAAAGTTAAATATATGTGTTGTGCAACACAGAATATAAAAAGTATGAAATATACCTAATAATAATTATAGTATACACGATTATAAATATTATCTGTTGCAAGATTGCACGACAATGTAAACAAACTAAATGATTTGTTTATTTACGCTATCACCAAAATAACATCTTAGATACTGGAGTCACTCTTGCTGTATTTCCACATTAGTGAGGGAACAGGCCTCAATAGGGGGCATGTTATACTTTTGAGCATATCATGCATCTTGCATCTATCTTCTTCATTTCTTTCTTCCGGTCAACAAAACAGCCCATGATCAAACTCGGCAGAATTCATGTTCATTGACACCCTAGAGGAGGGATTACATGCTCCTTAGCGTGGCGGTTCGGCTCGAGCCGGAATGGCGTGACTCTTAACATGGCTTTTTGCTCGGCCCAATTGATAATTTTTTATAACTAGGGGGCAATAAATGTTATTAAAGTTTACAACAATTTATGGTATTCTTTATAAGTCTCAAAAATGCTTTGCAAAAAAAATGGCTTTGTCTGTTGTTTAATGCAACTAATATATTGAAATTAATAGCAAAGGGGGCAGGGAGACGAGACAAAATGCAAGCATATAAAAACATAGCAGAAAAAATCTGTAGTAAATGTCACTGCAGCTTGGCGGCTCCTTATGATTATTTTGAGAAAAGTATAAAATGAGCTCATTTCGATGAATCCTAAGCAGAAGAGCACCTGACCTTAGGAGGAAGGGAAATGGTTGCTAATATCGATGCTAGGATCAATAAAAGGCCGTGAGATCAGCTTGGGATTATCCAAACAGTAATTATAGTAAACTTCATACAACGTTGAGACTGCTAAAAGTATGGTCGTAGGGAGTTAATCAGAAAGATAGAAGTCAAGTATGGCTCGACAAACAATAAATACAAATCAAAAGACCCTTCCAATCATACAATGGGTTAGCACTCCAAGGTGGCTCTGTATTGGGGGCTTCAGTTCTGTTCATCGCCTAGAACCCGCTTGTCATTGATGAATCTATACATGTCGACAAAATAAACCTAAAAACCTTGCTCACTACTGCTGCTGACCTGCAACTCCTAATGATAGCAGATGACAACAGACTTTGTATAGTGTCGAGAATCATCCTCAAAACAAAAGCCTTAGGACCCAATCATTTTCATAGCATTGCACGTGGGCTTAATGGCTTTAGCGTGCAGATATTGTAATAGTTAATGATTTAGATAGATACACCTCTGTATAAGACTACAAACTATGTCTGCATATCTTTGAAGAAATAAAATGTTGTATTTTCCAGACCTACTCCCAAGATGTTAAAATTGGAAACTCGCGATCAAATTTTTTAGAATGGATCAGTAGGAGCAACAAGCTATAATGAGATTGATCATAATTTAGGCGAACGTATGTAGTGTCAAAGCAGTCTGATGTCTATATAGCCTGTATGTCCAAAAAAGAGAATCAAAGGCAATAAAAGGATATAATCGCACAATTAAAGTTGTGCGCTAGCATACACATACTGATTTGGTATAGTCGGAATATGAATTATAACAGCCTCTAGTATAGTTATGTGGGAGGGAACGAGCAACAAAAATCATGCAACTGAATCCGTGAGCAGCATAAATATTAGAGACAAAAAGTGCGCATGCAGGATAAAAGGTTCATAGAGAGAGCTGCCAGAAATTTTTTTCACGCAATACCAATTGTGCGCTAACAGTATGTTGAACAATGAGTTTGGCTATACGATTCAAACAAGTTATCTTGTGCATGGTTGACCAATAACAGGAGAAGCAGTAGTAACATTACGCGAGGCCCATGCGGCAACTCCCTACAGCAAAATTAACAGTATCACTTCAACATCACAATTTCGCTACCTGCCCTCTCGTTATTATCAGAGCTCTCAATGATTAGAAAATAACCAGCCTTAACATGGGGCATAAAGCTTATTCAACCCTTCCATACCATAAGCACAACAAAAAGATACATGGTTCAAAGAACAGGTAAGGTTGAAAAATGAGATTGACGTGTGCAAAATGGTGCTTCATCAGATGTCACTGTACGATTATGGGCGGTGGCGGGTGGATCAATGGCCAATTACTAATGTATACGTGTATGAGTGGCGGGCGGGTGGGTTAATGGCCACTGATACGTGGCATGGGGTCGGAGGCGATGTGTGGGTCAAATGGCACTGTAAGGTCTGTATGGACTGGGGCGTTTGGTCAGGCATATCAAAAACGCCATGAATTTTACTTGATTTTATAGATGGTGCGATGAAATGAGCTAGTTCAAAGCAATTTTGGGGGAGGGGTCACATTGAGTAGGCTTGCAGAGCATGGGCGTGGGGATAGTGAGAAAGAGTGAGAGTGGGAGGGAGGCGGAACACGTTTGTGTCGTGTTAGTGAAGGTCATGTTGCTTGTTGCTACTTCTGTTGCGCCAGTTGGGTGCGATAGCTAAATATAGTAACGTTAATGTAGCTAGGAGAGCCACTGGATAAACACTCCTGTAAGTATTATGACAAACGTAGGGCGTATAGGTATTGTAGGTTGTGTTAGTCTGAATGTATAGAAAGAAATAATACCTTACCAACCATAAAGAAAAAAGCGGCCACCCCTTTAGGGCATCGAGGAGGGCGTTTATCTTGTCTTTAGTACCATATCTAGAGCAACCATAGATGATTTATCTAGAACTGGTGAAGCGAGAAAAGAAAATCTAACACAATTTGACCCAGAATGATTGGTATAGAAATTTTTGACGCAGTGTAATCAGTTTCTAACAGAAGTTTTACTTGACCTTGAAATTCAAATTTTCTAGTTCTCGGGCCATGCATGACATGAGACCACAGCAGTAATCGCAATTTCATTCATCCCTATCCAAATCTAATAACTTATGAAGGTATCAAATGCAAAGAGTTTTTTAAACTTTACCCGACGATTAATGATTGAACTAATGACTTTTCAATATGGATAGACATTTAAATGTAAGGACTGGCAAAACAGACTATATGGTTGTAGCTTGCTTAAGATAAAGCAAAGTATTTCTTAACCAGAGTAGTTATTGTAAGATAATCTCTATCCCCCGTAACTATCATGAAACGGGCAACAAAGGTGGTATAATATGGGCGAATTCTTTCTTTTCTTGATGATGCAAACTATAGAAATGGAAGAAATGCAAATTGTGTTTTCTGGATAGTCTTCGGTAGTAGTGGATTCTTGGATGTGATTGGAATCAATCATATCAGAGTGTTCTTTCAGCAAAAGAAAAGGCCTACCAGACCAAGCCAAAAAAACCACAACCAACAAAAATACTACAGACTGCAAAACAACAAAAAGCAAATAGACCATTAGATATTTAATAAGTATATTCTTAGACTGACAATTTTAGATATATTTGTCATAAATAATGAAATAAACCTAAACATCAACTTAATTTTTTTTTTTTAATTCTTTTTGTACCACCATTAATATAATAAGAGAACGGACATTAGGAAACTTTTATAGAGAAAATAAGTTCATTAACTCAAGACACATTATTTCTTGAGAAAGTATACAAATTTCTCATGGTACAACAGCTCCTTCATAAGACTGACGCAATTCCAAAATTGTGTTTTATTAAGATATCTAACCAACAAAAATCTGGTACCAGCCTTGGAGCAAAATGGATTTGGTAGTTTTATCGTCAAGGAGCTGTGATTATTGAGTGTAAGTAAAATAAATAATATCAAATTGGATTATTTAGTGACTGAGGAAGGAACCAGTGGCCCCGGTATATATCTCTAACCAGTTCTGTTTTTGTGTTGCAAGTGTATTTTTATCTTTAGTTTACCAATTTACCAGGCATGCTGCTTTTATTTTCTTTCACTTTTTACTGAAATTCTAAGCCTATTGCCCTAAAATTAACATGAAAATATTAATTGGTTTCAACTTCACTGACTAGAACATAATCACTCCTAGTCAAGGTAAAGCCTTAATCCTTGGGTTGGGTGAAAGGACTCATTTATTTATTAGTCAATAGTCAAAAAGCGTTATTCATGCATACTATACTTTGTACATAAATAGTGTCACGTGTTTTTTTATACTAGCTTAAATACTGACTACAAGTATCTCTCCTACTTTATATTGCTCTATGATACTGTACTGCTCTTCACTCAATACTAAAATATATCATCCAGACTGTAAAAGGCCTTATTTACTAAATGTTGTTTCAGTGTATTTTTGAATGGAATGAGGTTTGTTTAATTTTTAATTGTCTGTGGCAATTTGTTAAGAAATTTCAAACCCATGTAAGATGTTTTCTTTAAAAAAAATCAATATTATGTTTAGGCAAAACTATTTAGTTTTGTCCTCTGGTATTATAGAGATGAATTTCCTTGTGAGTCTTGTTCTCTATGCTGTTATTTTTACAAACATAATGCATTAAGAGCATGTAGGTAATACATAGTTAGAATACTTAAAGAAGAAAAATCATCTTTAACGGATTCAAATTTTTTCCTGTTCATAATGATCCGTAAACTTGTTTTGTAAAATTAATATTCTTTTCAGATTTTTTGTGCAAGTTGCTCCATACACACAAAGTCCGTAGGATATGTGTAATTGTATGTGAGGATGAAAATGTATTTCAGAGCATCTATATTGCATATCAGTTGCATCCTTCTTAATGCATAGATGCCAGAGTTTATTCTACTAGCAATATAATCTATGTGACCTTCCCACGAGAGGTGTTGGTCAACATATAGACCTAAACATTTAGTAATGCTTGTTTGTTCTATTTAATGTTCATTTAGTATAATATTCGGCTGAGCTGTTTCCCTATTTTGTTTTGTTGAAAAAAGCATCGTTTTGGTCTTATCTGCAATTACAATTAGTTGTTTGTTAATGAAAAACTGTTCTAATTTTGTTAGATATATGTAAGAAGAAATTTCCAATTCTAAAATTGAGTTGGAGGCTACTATTTAAATTTGTCTAGTCTGCATATAGACACAACTGATTTTTTGTTTCTACAGCCAAACTTAATATTTTTGGCATACCTTGTATGTAACAAACTGACATAAGCTAATGTGTTAATACCAAAAACTGCGCTTATGGCTAATATTTTATAATGAGCTGAAAAAGAAATCACAGGCAGAAATGCTAGACGTCTTCGCATACCTGGATTCTGCACTAGACTGCCCTCTCAGCTTGTCCTTTGTCTCGGTGCGTGTCTAATCAGCTGAGTACAGAGGTCACATCTATTGTCTGTATTGAAAGTCGTACTCCAGCTCATCGTTGGTAACTTGCTTGCCCGTACATGAATATTGGAGAAACACAAAATATCTCTTCTAATGGAATTACTAAATTTAAACTTTATAACATTCCTCCCAACCAAAATAAAATTGAGCATCTTCTAAAATTACTATTTACAAAACTTGTGGGAGGGTATTCTTGAATTTATAAGTTAAGTTTTTGAGGGGCCCTTCGATGTCTTGTTGATCGTCGAAGGGTGGTATCCTCTTGATGTGCGTTTGCGTCATATCCGGGGGATTGGGTCCTATGTGGTGAGCTCCTGGGTGAAGGAGAGCTAACCTTGGCAGGTGAGCCTTGAGGACTTTTATTTGTCATTTCACTTTGTTGAAATTTCGCCCTGGGGAATTGGACCATAATATTATCTGCTTCTTCGTCCTCAGCTACTCTCGATCTAAGATGGTCGATGTGTACAAACCTTATTCGGCCATCCACCTTGACTAAGTAAGTCACAGGGCTGACAATCCTTGTTACAATTCCAGGGTGCCAATTAATCTGTTCTTGCCGAACCGTCCGTACATACACCTTGTCATCAAGCTCAAAGTTCCGGTGCTTACCACGGGAGTTATTTGCAGATTGACTGATGTTCTCCTGCTTAGCTTCCATTTGACTTGTCAGGTGAGGTTTCAATAGACTTAGATGTGTTTTTGGCTTGAACCTAAACATAACCTCTGAAGGAACTAATCCAGTCATGGAATGTGGTGTATTTCTGTACGTGAATAAGAACGAATCGATGCGGTGCTGTAATGAGCGCTTGGTGTTATGTTTGGCATCATGGAGCATTTGTTTCAGAAATACATCCTTAACTGTTTGCACAGCCCGTTCAGCTAGGCCATTTGATGCTGGATGGTACGGGGGTGTTAGGACATGGTGGACTCCATTACCCTCCATGAATTCCTTGAACTCAAAGGATGTAAACTGTGGACCATTGTCCGTTACGACTGTAGAAGCCAGGCCAAATGTTGCGAAACAATGCCGGAGTTTGTCAATGGTGCACCTTGATGTAGTAGAAGGCATGTAAAACACCTCTATCCACTTTGAAAAGCTGTCTACGATTATCAGAAACTCCTTCCCCTCAAAATTGGCAAAATCCATGTGCAACCTCTGCCAACTATGTTTTGGCCATGTCCAGGTACTAAGAGGAGCTAGGGGTAATGATTTTCGAGTTTTTTGACATATTGTACATGTTTTTACCATCTCTTCTACATCCTTGTCGAGTCCGGGCCACCATACAAAACTTTGAGCCAAGGCCTTCATCCTGGATTCACCTGGGTGCTCTGAATGAAGCATCAAAAGAATTTCTTTTTGGTGAACTGGGGGTATTATTACTCTATTACCATAGAGTATACACCCATTGTCTACTGATAGCTGCAAATTCTTACTAAAGTAAGGTTGGATACCTCCCTCGCTGAAGTGTCCAGGCCATCCATGTGTTACGTAGTCTAAGACCTTAGAGAGAACTGGATCAAACCTTGTAGCGGTAGCAATCTCCTTGGAAGTTATAGGCAGCTGATAGTCAAATGAAAAGAAAGAGATCCTACCTGCTGTTCCATCACTGTCGCAGGGAAGGCGAGATAACGCATCTGCGTTAGAGATTTCCGCACCCTTCCGATACCTTATATCATACTGGTAGGCAGCTAGAATCAGGGCCCACCTCTGGATGCGTGCTGCTGCTAAGGTTGGGATATCTCTAGTAGGACCCAGCAAGAATGTTAGTGGTCGGTGGTCTGTGACCAAGGTGAACTTCCGAGCATATAGAAATTTATGAAATTTCTTGACGGCGTACACTAACGCAAGGGCTTCTTTTTCAATTTGACCATATTTTACTTCACATTTGGTTAGTGTACGGGAAGCAAAAGCGATTGGACGCTCGGAGGCGTCAGGTAAAGAGTGTGCGATTACACACCCGACTCCGTAGCTGGAACTATCGCAGGTAACTATGATGTTAAAATTTGGGTCATAGGGTATCAATACATTGTCCCTAACTAACAGTCGCTTACTTTCTTCATAGGCAAACTCACACTTTTTGCACCAGGACCACTTTACGTCTTTGTTAAGAAGTTGGTACAATGGGTGAAGTAAAGTAGCTAAATTTGGGATAAATTTTCCATAAAAATTTATCAGGCCCAGAAACGACCTCAACTGAGAAACATTTTCAGGTTTGGGTGCGTTTAGAATAGCCCTAGTGAGCTCTTCACTCTGATGAATGCCAAGTTCATCCAGACGGTAGCCCAAGAACACGAGGCTTTTCTTGAAGAACTCACTTTTAGAGATATTGATTTTAATCCCGTGCTCCATCAATTTACTCAAAACGGAGTCCACCAAACACTGCATTTCAGAGAAACTCTTTGAAAACAAAAGAATGTTGTCAATGTAGCAAATCGTATTATTCAATCCTGACAAGATGCTGTCCATGGTAGACTGGAAGAGGCTGCCGGCACTCGTGATTCCGTAAGCTAATTTACTGTAGCGAAACAATCCCAAGTGGGTATTAATTGTTAAGAGCTCTTGGGAAGACTCACTGACCTTCAACTGACTATAGGCTGCAGATAGGTCTAATTTCGAATAAAACTTAGCTCCGGATATTTTTGTGAGAATATCCTCAGGATTTGGCAAAGGGTAGTGATCTGTCCTCAGACAAGGGTTAATTGTTACCTTAAAATCCCCACAGATCCTAACCTCATTGTTGGGTTTTGGCACAACAACGATCGGTGTTGCCCACACTGAATTAGTGACAGGGTAAATAATTCCATTACTTTGCAATTTTTCAAGTTCGGTCTCAACAGATTTACGGAGGGCAAAAGGCACACTCCTAGCTTTACAGAAAACTGGTTTTGAATTTTCCTTTAAAAGAATGTTAACTGAGCTACCTTTTATTTCACCAGGTCCTGACTCAAAAACAGGTGCGTATTTTCTCTTAAATTCATCTAATAATTCGGATTCATTTGGAACGGACTTACCGTCCAGTAGCTGCACTTCCTTGTTTACCCTCTCGAAAGTTCTGCTCGATTTCATCTGTCTCCGATCCAGCTGAATTTCTTCCAGCCAGTTCCGCCCCATCAGAGTAGGCTGATTCCCTCCAGAAGTCTTGACGACAACAACCGGCAGGCGATGCTCTCTCTTCTCTGTTGTCACACAAGCCTGAAACTTCCCAAGAACTTGTATTTGTTCACCAGTGTAAGTTTTTAACTTAATGTTGCATTCCCGCAACTCAGATCCCTTTTTATTAAATTTCTCAAAATATAATTTGTCCGGCATACAGGTAACTACCGCACCCGTATCAACAACCATGTCAATGAGAATTTTATTTACAACCATATTAACAATAAAGTTATTTGGTTTGCTGTTATTAGCATAGGCTATAGTATACAACTCAAACGAGTCTTCTTCCCCCTTACTAGGTCCATCGCCTTCACCATTGTCCGATTCACAATACAGTAATTGATTTTACTAATGCCCCCATGCTTCATTTTATTTTTAGATTTACACATATTAGACAGGTGACCCTTCTTTTGGCAACAGAAACAGGTATAGTCTACATACGGGCAAGTTTTAACATCATGTAACTTCCCACATCGGTAACATTTTTGCTTGTTACCCTTTTTGACATCAAACCCCTTAGGCCTTGTATTAGAATGTACTGCATGTCCCTTATGGCTAGGCTTACCACCTTTAACGTAGTTTACTTCATAACTCATGTGTTTTTTTGGATGAGGTGATCTGACATTCCTGTCGGCATTTTCTAGAACTAAAGATAACTCAAGAGCTTTAGTAAATGTAAGAGAATTCCCCTCTGCAAGAAGCTTGCTCAATATGTGGCTAGATTTCAATCTGCACAAGAATTGGTCCCTCAAGGCATCGTCTAAAAAATCTCCAAAATTACAAGTGGCTTCAAGTTTTTTCAATTGCATGGAATAATCAGTTATAGTTTCCCCTTCTTTTTGAGTTCTTTTATGAAAAATAAATCTTTCATAAGTTGTGTTACATTTTGGAGTGAAATGATTTTTCAACACCTTAACAATTTCAGTATACTTCAGATCTTTAACAAGTTTGGGGTGTAATAAATGTTTAAGTGTTGAATATAGAGTAGCCCAATTACAGACACAAAAATGACACTTTATGTCCCTCATCAATAGTGTTTATAGAGAAAAAGTGATCTAACCTCTCTACATAATTTTCAAAACTTTCAACATCTTCATTGAATTCACTAACTTTTCCAATTAGTGGTTTGCTAGCCATAGTTATTTAATAAAATAAGACAACTTACCGATTTCATCCAAATTAGATATTTTTCCATTAACCTCAACCATGAAAATCAATTTCCCAACTGTTGATTCATCCCATTTTTGTGTAATGACCCACCCACCCACCCATACACGTACAGTGGTATTGACCCACCCGCCCACCCATATACATACAGTGGTATTAACCCACCCACCCACCCATATACGTACAGTGGTATTGACCCACCCACCCACCCATACACGTACAGTGGTATTGACCCACCCACCCACCCATATACGTACAGTGGTATTGACCCACTCGCCCACCCATACACGTACAGTGGTATTAACTCACCCGCCCACCCATACACGTACAGTGGTATTGACCCACCCACCCACCCATACACGTGCAGTGGTATTGACCCACCCGCCCACCCACTATACCACTGTATGTATATGGGTTTTTGACGGAAGGTAAAGTAAACCTATTTTAGTCTATACCAGGATTGGCATTTTTTCTTTTTATTTGATATAAAGAGATGGAGATAAAGAGAAAATATTTGCTGTATTGATGATTTCATAAATAGTGGCGGAGTCATAAAATGAAAAAGAAAAAAAAAACATACACGCACACAATTCAGTTCTTCAGTCGCGTTGCCGAAAATCGTGTAATAGGCCTACCTCACTCTCTGGCCGTTCACGAGTTGCGCGCAATCCTACCTGCGTTAATTGCGATGTCCCAAGAAGGCCCCAAACCAGTACTCGAGTTGCGCGCAATACCGATCTCAAGTAGTCTGTCCAGTCTTGGCCGCTCAAAAATGCAACTTAGACCTCAAGCTGTGATATAGAAATATTTCCGTAAATATCACAATCCGCCAAAAATAACTTGAATTTTCACTGGTCTGATTCCGAATAGCACCAAACTTATACTACAAAATAAGCACATATCTGCTTATATTCTGTTACTATTAAATTACAATAATTTTTAAACATGTATAGCCTATATTACTCCCCACAGTTCTAGAGTTGAAGTGTTTGGTTATTAAAAAAAGGTCTCATTTGAAAGTGTATGCTTATCATTAATACGATATATATACGATATATAACGTTTTCTATGTTCATTGTTTTTAAACCTGACTTTTTCTCATATTTTTCAGTTGTATAGCAGAATTTCTATGAAACTACTAGCTGATTCTTATTTTCTATGTTTAGTTTGGATGTTTTCCACCAACGGCTCTCTTATTTCTAGAGAAAACAGAATTTTAGGAAACACTTTAGGTCTTTAGCTATATTAAACCTATCTTACAGTGTAATAATGTTATTTTAAAACATGATTATATGAAGCAATAGTGTTTTTATGGTGGATGGGTAGTTCTCTAGGGGTTTTGTCTGTAGGATGAGTGGTGGGTGTAGGGTGTGTCCTAAGGAATTGTGTGTGCAGAGGTAGGTGGATTGGTCTATTAAGAGTCATGTGTGTTTGGTGATTGGGTGGAATATCACAGGTTTTATGTAATGTTCAAGGGAATGGTGTATCAGAGGTGCTGTATGTTGAGTAGGTGGGCGACTAACCAAGAGTGTCATATGTAGAGTGTGTGGTTGGTCTTTTGTGTGTTGAGTAGGTGGGTGGTAAGTCTTGTATGTACAGTAGGTTGTCTGTCAATAATATTATGTGTTGGGAGGGTAGTTGGTCTGTAAAGATAACTGTGTGTTGGGTAAATCATGAGTCTTACTAATGGATAGGTAGGGTTATGGAGCTTGGTAGGTGTCTTGTACATGTGTGTTGGATAGGTGGAATGATAACTAAAGCCTTATGTAGATTGTCTATTAGGTGGTAAGTCTTGTATGTTAAGTAAATAGTCTGACAAAAGTCTTTTTATGGGAAGTTGATTGGTCTATCAAGAGAAATATGTGATGGGTAGGTAGGCGGTCAATCAAGTTGTATGTTTGGTAGGTAGGTCTTCCATGAATGTTGAGTGTCAATCTAAGGTTTTATGTAATGGTTAGTTACGTAGTCTATCTGTGTGTTGAGTAGGTGGGCGGTAAGTCAAGAGTGTTGGATGTTAAGTAGGTAGGTAGGTAGGTTGTTCATGTGTGTTGAGTAGGTGGGTGAACTGTTAAGTCATGATTTTATGGTGTGTGGTACGTATGTTTGGTAGGTGGTCCTTCAAAAGCCTTATGCTTTGGGAAGGTGGTCAAGTCGTATGTTGGTAGGTAGGTCAACCATGAATGTTGGGTGTCAATCTAAGGTTTTATGTAATGGGTAGTTAAGTGATCTATCGAGAGTACTGTGTGTGTTGTGTAGGTGGATGGTCAATGAAGATTCTTGTATGTTAAGTAGATAGTCTGACAAAAGTCTTTTTATGGGAGGGTGATTGGACAATCAAGAGAAATGTGTGATGGGTAGGTCAATCAAGTTGTATGTTTGGTAGGTAGGTCGTTCATGAATATTGGGAGTCAATCTAAGGTTTTATGTAATGGTTAGTTATGTAGTCTATCGAGAGTGCTGTGTGTTGAGTAGGTGGGTGGTAAGTCAAGAGTGTTGGATGTTACGTAGGTAGGTTGTTCATGTGTGTTGGTGGTCTACCAAAGGTTTTATGTAATTGTTAGGTGGATGATCTATCAAGAGTAATGTGTAGGCATATGGTCCATCAAGAGATGTGTGTTTGGTAGGTGGGTGGACTGTTAAGTCATGATTGTATGGTGTGTGGTTGGTCTTGTATGTTAAATAGGTGGTTAAACATAAAGTCTTGTTTTTTGTGGGTGGTCAAGTCGTATGTTTGGTAGGTAGGTCATCCATGAATGATACGGAGATGGATTGTCAATCAAGAGTCTTGTTTGATTAGTATGTGGGTGGGTAAATATAAGTCTTGTATGCACGGTGTGTGGTACGTATATTGGATAGGTAGGGGTATGTCAATAGGACTATTTTCATGGTAGTATGATGGTATATTAAGTGATGTCTGCTGAGTGTGTAGTTTGTTTATCATGATTTTTGTATGTTTGGTAGGTGGTCCTTCTAAAGTCTTATGCTTTGGGAAGGTGGAGTGAGTGTCGACAGTTCTGTTTGATAAATAGGTGTGTGATCAAACAAGTGTTTTGTGTGTATTGAGTAGGTGAGTGAATAATCAAACGTCTTCTATGTAGAGTGTATGGTCAGTCTTGTATGTTAAGTAAGTGGTCTGTCAAATATATTATGTGTCGGGAGGTGTGAGTGGTCTATCAAGAGGACTATGTGTTGGGTAGGCGAGTGGTTAACCAAGTGTCTCACGTATTGAGTAGATGGAGGTCTATAAAGAGACTGCCTTTTTGGTAGTGTGATGGTATTTTAAGTTATGACTGTAGGGTGTGTGGTTGGTCTATCAAAGGTTTTATGTTTGGGGAAGGTGGTTTGGTCTATCAACATGACTCTGTGTTGAGTATGTGGGTGTTTAATTAAACGTCTGTGTGTTTAGTAGGTGAGTGGTCAATCAAAAGTCTTGTATGTAGAGTGTGGTTAGTCTAGTATATTAAGTAGGTAGGTGGTCAGTCAAATGTCTTATGTGTTGGGGAGGTGAGTGGCCTATCAAGAGAACTGTGTTTGTTGAGTAGGTGAGTGGTGGTCAATCATGGGTATTACGTATTGGATAGGCAGGAGGTAATAAGAAATAATGTTTTTAGTAAGTAGGCAATCTAAGTGCGTTGGGTAGGTGGTAAGTCTTGTATGTAAAGTAGGTTGTCTGTCAATAATATTATGTGTTGGGAGGGTAGTTGGTCTGTAAAGATAACTGTGTGTAGGGTAAGTGAGTAGGAGAGTCTTACTAATGGATAGGTAGGGTTATGGAGCTTGGTAGGTGTCTTGTACATGTGTGTTGGATAGGTGGAATGACAACTAAAGCCTTATGTAGATTGTCTATTAGGTGATAAGTCTTGTACGTTAAGTAGGTAGTCTGTCAAATGTATTATGTGTCGGTATGGTATGTGGAATATAAAGATGCCTGTGTGTAGGGTAAGTGGGTAGGAGAGTCTTACTACTGGATAGGAAGGGTATTAGTGTTTGGTAGGTAGTTTGTACATGTCTTATGTGTTGGGGAGGTGAGTGGTCTATCGAGAGTACTGTGTGTGTAGGGTAGGTAGATGGTCAATCAAAAGTCTTGTATGTAGAGTGTGGTCAGTCTAGTATATTAGGTGGGAAGGTGGTCAAATGTATTATGTGTCGAGAGGGGTGAGTGGTCAATCAAAGGTCTTGTATGTAGCGTGTGGTTAGTCTAGCATATTAGGTGGGTAGATGGTCAGTTGGATGTGTTATGTGTTGGGAAGGTGTGTGGCCTATCGAGGGTATTGTGTGTGTTGGGTAGGTAGGTGGTCAATCAAAAGTCTTGTATGTAAGGTGTGGTTATTCTAGTATATTAGGTGGGTAGATGGTCAGTCAGATGTCTTATGTGTTGGGAAGGTGGGTGGCCTATCAAGGGTACTGTGTGTGTTGGGTAGGTAGGTGGTCAATCAAAGGTCTTGTATGTAAGGTGTGGTTAGTCTAGTATATTAGGTGGGTAGGTGGTCAGTCGGATGTCTTATGTGTTGGGGAGGTGGGTGGCCTATTGAGGGTCTATGTGTGTTGAGTGGGTAGATGGTCAATCAAAAGTCTTGTATGTAGAGTGTGGTTTGTTTATCATGATTTTTGTATCTTTGGTCGATGGTCCTTCAAAAGTCTTATGCTTTGGGAAGGTGGAGTGTCAATCGAGAGTTGTGTTTGTTAGGTTGATGTGTGATCAAACAAGTGTTTTGTGTGTATTGAGTAGGTAGATGGTCAATCAAAAGTCTTGTATGTAGCGTGTGGTTAGTCTAGTATATTAGGTGGGTAGGTGGTCAAATGTATTATGTGTCGAGAGGGGTGAGTGGTCTGTCAAGAGGACTATGTGTAGAGTGTGTTTGGTCTAGTATATTAGGTGGGTAGATGGTCAGTCAGATGTCTTATGTGATGGGGAGGTGAGTGGTCTATCGAGAGTACTGTGTGTGTAGGGTAGGTAGATGGTCAATCAAAAGTCTTGTATGTAGAGTGAGGTTAGTCCAGTATATTGGGTGGGTAGGTGGTCAGTCAGATGTCTTATGGATAGGTGATGGATGATCAAGGGCCTTATATGATGAATAGGAAGGTGATCTATCAAGGGTGTTGTGTGTTCTAGGTTCTCCATGTGTTTGGGTCTCTGGGAGTTGTGTATATACATTTTCTGATCGAATATTTTACAACCACAAGCGACCAAACTTTCTTACTGTTAATACCACGGTTTCTACAACAGAGACGTTTCAACTAACTATTTGTTTATTTGTTTAATGTGCAAAGAATCAATAGCACCAGGTTTTGTTAAAATCAAGCTTAAAATGTGAACATTATAGAGAATTTATTCCTATTGGCTACTTAAACTTTGCCAACTGATTGAAGTCAACTAAATAATTATGTAGGTTAAACAATTAATTTACAAGTGTTACATCAGTTTTGTACGTTGTTTTGAGGTCAAACTAAGTTTTTAAAGGTTCTATAAGAGTATTTTAAAGGGTTTTTTAATGTTTAGGACAAATATCATTGATATGACACTGAATTTTAATAATTTTAGGGAATTATAACATATTTTGTACACAAATAACCCTATTTATGGACATTTTAACTAAATTTTAAGGGGTTTGGGTTCCATGTCATAGTTTCTCTGACTATTGTGTTGTTAATAGATCATATATCAAAGGGTCCAGCAGCCTTAGTTAGTAACAAAGACTACACTCGTTCATCTAGTTAGTAACAAAGACTCGTACATCGTTCATACGGGATGTAAAACAATGCTTGTGGTAATGGAAGCGGATGTGATAACAGCCACGGGTTGACCTTTGAGGTCAAGTGATGTGATAACAGCGATAAAGCCCGGTCACCGTACACCAGTAGGCCTCGTATGTAACAGTGTATTAAATAAAAATAAAAAAGAAGTAAATAATTAATATAAATAATAGCTGCCCCTTGATTTTTAATTAAAATGTGTATTGCGGGTTGCCTAGAGTGTTAAGTAGGGGCTTGAGAATGAACTGTGATTCGATAGATAAGTATAGGTAGGTAACAGTGTAGGAAGCCGTGGATGAGTACCCAAAGCTAAGAGCGTATGTTAACTGTGTATTTGTTAAAATTTGAGAAAAATTAAATTAAATAAGTAGTCTAACAGTACGTGTGAGAAAGATTACTTGTAAAGTAGGGAGGTAACCAATCAGAGCGTGGCATTTGGGTGTGCGCCAGACCAGCAGACGATGTGTACGAAGGTAGCCGACGGTCGCCGGAAGTACACGAAAGCATTTTATATAGTACATATGTAAATGGTCGCCATCTTTTGCATTTTATATAGTATGAGATGGGAAAGGTTAAGAGTGTATTTTTTATAGTATAACGACTGAATTTGAGAAGGGGAATTACCACCAGGGACTTCCCTTCCGAAGGCGCCATGTTTCCGAAAGGATGCGCTAAGTTTTGCCACCAGGTGCGCTACGACCGGGTCGAGCACATAGAGTATATGAAATATTAATTTTATTATAGTGTATGAAATATTAATTTTGTTATGGTGTATATATGAGTAGAGTAACAACGCGCATGCGCGCCCGACCAGCAGACGACGTGTGCATCATAGGCTAAGAGCGTACGAAGGTAGCCGACGGTCGCCGGAAGTACCCGAAGGGAAAGGTCGCCATATTGGATGAGGAATTTTGGGAGGGAATTTTGAGGAGGGAAAGACGTCATATTGGACAAAAAAAGTTCATTTTATATAGTATAACAAGGTTAACAGTGCATTTTATATATTATAACATGGAAAAAGTTAGTGTATTTTATATAGTATAAGAGTGTACATTTTATATAGTATAACAAGGGAAAGGCCGCCATCTTGGATGAGAGAATTTTGGGAGGGAATTTTCCCACGGTGTGTGAGTTGGCGCGGGAGGGAAAGACGCCATATTGGACAAAAAAGTGCATTTTATATAGTCTAACATGGAAAAAAGTGTATTTTATATAGTATAACAAGGTTAACAGTGCATTTTATATAGTATAACATGGAAAAAGTTAGTGTATTTTATATAGTATAACAAGGTTAACAGTGAATTTCATATAATATGATGTGGGAATTTGGAGGGAAATTTGGTAATTTGAGGGAAATTTGAGGTTAGGAAAAGTGAGGTTAGGAAATTTGGCGGGAAATGGGCGCCGCCATCTTGGAAAAGTCACGTGACCGCTCTCGACCAATCAGTGGCCAGAAAAGTGAGTCTCGCTCTGTCCTTATTTCACTACTCCGGGCATCTCACTAAGTCTGAGAAAGACCTCTAGAAACTTGAGGAGTTCCTCAGGATCCATCCCATCGATCACAGGGAGACTCTGGATCATGGGCGTAAGTGGGTTAGGAAGCTTGTGGTAGCTCAGCTGCAGAAGAGAAGGTGAACCCACAGTAGCCGAAGCAGAAGGAACGGCAGCTGGAGCCGAACCACAAGCAACCTCAGCAGAAACGCCTGCAGGCTCAGAAGGAGCCTCAGGCACAGCAAACACCGTTGTCTCAGCCTGCGGCCTCGACACGTTAGGCGACAGCAAGAAGGTAGGCTGCTGACCCAAAGTAGTAGGGGTCGTGGAACCAGAGAGTGCCTGAAAAATCTCCTCAAGCCTAGACACACTCTCTAGGATCCACGCTCTATCCGATGGTTCCAGCCCCGGTGCCTGGTTGACGTTGCCAAGCAGATGCCCCAGACGTGCAAGGCGGTAGGCCCGGTCACGACCCACTGGAGGTTCCAACTGCAAGTCCTCTAACACCCCTTCCCAATCTTCCACCTTACGTTTGCATACCAACAACTTCTCTCCAACCTCCAGGAGATCCGACCACTCCACCACCGTGCCCGCGGACAACTGCTCCCGCAGCAACCTCCGGATATTCAACACATCACCCTCCGGAGTCACAGAGCAAGACATATTTTATAACAAAATTCACAAATCAATATATTACTTGTTGGTAGGAATAAAATATAAGTGAACTTATCACCACAAATTTATTACAGTATAAGTACAAAATGTACAAATATGATGATCGATTTCAATAAAACAAATGATTCCTTTACGAATCCCTCTGGTTTGAGGAAGGAAAACATGGCTTATAGAAAACAGTCACCATAATATTTGTACATTTTGTACTTGTATTGTAATACGTCTTGTCTGATTTTCAATTGTATTTTATATAAATAGCACTTCAGCTACAATAGATTGTCGTCACACACTAGCGATTACTATACAGTATATCACTAGGGACACGAAAATAACACATACGCAATTTAAGTACACGAGCGTTTATTCACCTTGAAACACAATAACACTGAATTCACAACTCACAATGATTTGCACTACCACAATATCCGAGTTGTTCCACACTAACGAATTGAACAATCACTCACTGACTGAATAAA
>JAQJVL010004973.1:0-39397 GCA_035578905.1 Stictocephala bisonia
GAGTTTCAATCTTGCTATCTTTGAGTTTCAATCTTGCGATCTTTGAGTTTCAATCTTGAGATCTTTGAGTAATTATCTTGCGATCTTTGAGTATTAATCTTGCGATCTTTGAGTTTCAATCTTGCTATCTTTGAGTTTCAGTCTTCCGATCTTTGAGTTTCAATCTTGAGATATTTGAGTTTCAACCTTGCGATCTTTGAATTTCAATCTTGAGATCTTTGAGTTTCAAACTTGTTATCTTTGAGTTTCAATTTGCCATCTTTGAGTTTCAATCTTGCGATCTTTGAGTTTCAATCTTGCGATCTTTGAGTATCAATCTTGCGATCTTTGACTTTCAATCTTGCTATCTTTGAGTTTCAATCTTGCGATCTTTGAATTTTAATCTTGCGATTGTTGAGTTTCAATCTTGCGATTTTTGAGTTTCAATCATGCGATCTTTGAGTTTCAATCTTGCTATGTTTGAGTTTCAATCTTGCGATCTTTGAGTTTCAATCTTGCGATCTTTGAGTTTCAATCTTGCGATCTTTGAGTTTTAATCTTGAGATATTTTAATTTCAATCATGCGAACTTTGTGTATCAATCTTGCGATTTTTGAGTTTCAGTCTTTTGATTTTCGAGTTTCAATCTTGCCATCTTTGAGTTTCAATTTTGCGATCTTGGAGTTTCAATCTTGCGATCTTTGAATTTCAATCTTGCGATCTTTGAGTTTCAATCTTGCAATCTTTGAGTTTCAATCTTGCGATCTTTGAGTTTTAATCTTGAGATATTTTAATTTCAATCATGCGAACTTTGTGTATCAATCTTGCGATTTTTGAGTTTCAGTCTTTTGATTTTCGAGTTTCAATCTTGCCATCTTTGAGTTTCAATTTTGCGATCTTGGAGTTTCAATCTTGCGATCTTTGAATTTCAATCTTGTGATCTTTGAGTTTCAATCTTGCAATCTTTGAGTTTCAATCTTGCGATCTTTGAGTTTAATTCTTGCGATCTTTGAGTTTCAATCTTGCGATCTTTGAGTTTTAATCTTAAGATCTTTAAGTTTCAATCTTGCGATCTTTGAGTTTTAATCTTGCGATCTTTGAGTTTCAATTTTGCGATCTTTGAGTTTCAATCTTGCCATCTTTGAGTTTCAATCTTGAGATATTTGAGTTTCAATCATGCGATCTTTGTGTATCAATCTTGCGATCTTTGAGTTTCAGTCTTGCGATCTTTAGTTTCAATCTTGCCATCTTTGAGTTTTAATCTTGTGATTTTTGAGTTTAAATCTTGCAATCTTTGAGTTTGAATCTTGCGATCTTTGAGTTTAATTCTTGCGATCTTTGAGTTTTAATGTTGCGATCTTTGAGTTTTAATCTTGCGATATTTGAGTTTCAATCATGCAATCTTTGAGTTTCAATCTTGCTATCTTTGAGTTTCAATTTTGCCATCTTTGAGTTTCAAAATTGCGATCTCTGAATTTCAATCTTGCGATCTTTAAGTTTCAAACTTGTGATCTTTGAGTTTCAATCTTGCCATCTTTGAGTTTCAATCTTGCGATCTTTGAGTTTTAATCTTGCGATCTTTGAGTATCAATCTTGCGATCTTTGAGTTTCAATCTTGCTATCTTTGAGTTTCATTCTTGTGATCTTTGAATTTCAATCTTGCGATCTTTGAGTTTCAATCTTGCGATCTTTGAGTTTCAATCTTGCGATCTTTGAGTTTAAAACTTGTGATCTTTGAGTTTCAATCTTGCCATCTTTTAGTTTCAATCTTGCAATCTTTGATTTTTTATCTTGCGATCTTTGAGTATCAATCTTGCGATCTTTGAGTTTCAATCTTGCTATCTTTGAGTTTCAATCTTGTGATCTTTGAATTTCAATCTTGCGATTGTTGACTTTCAATCTTGCGATCTTTGAATTTCAATCATGCGATCTTTGAGTTTCAATCTTGCTATCTTTGAGTTTCAATCTTGCGATCTTTGAGTTTCAATCTTGAGATCTTTGAGTAATTATCTTGCGATCTTTGAGTATTAATCTTGCGATCTTTGAGTTTCAATCTTGCTATCTTTGAGTTTCAGTCTTCCGATCTTTGAGTTTCAATCTTGAGATATTTGAGTTTCAACCTTGCGATCTTTGAATTTCAATCTTGAGATCTTTGAGTTTCAAACTTGTTATCTTTGAGTTTCAATTTGCCATCTTTGAGTTTCAATCTTGCGATCTTTGAGTTTCAATCTTGCGATCTTTGAGTATCAATCTTGCGATCTTTGACTTTCAATCTTGCTATCTTTGAGTTTCAATCTTGCGATCTTTGAATTTTAATCTTGCGATTGTTGAGTTTCAATCTTGCGATTTTTGAGTTTCAATCATGCGATCTTTGAGTTTCAATCTTGCTATCTTTGAGTTTCAATCTTGCGATCTTTGAGTTTCAATCTTGCGATCTTTGAGTTTCAATCTTGCGATCTTTGAGTTTTAATCTTGAGATATTTTAATTTCAATCATGCGAACTTTGTGTATCAATCTTGCGATTTTTGAGTTTCAGTCTTTTGATTTTCGAGTTTCAATCTTGCCATCTTTGAGTTTCAATTTTGCGATCTTGGAGTTTCAATCTTGCGATCTTTGAATTTCAATCTTGCGATCTTTGAGTTTCAATCTTGCAATCTTTGAGTTTCAATCTTGCGATCTTTGAGTTTAATTCTTGCGATCTTTGAGTTTCAATCTTGCGATCTTTGAGTTTTAATCTTAAGATCTTTAAGTTTCAATCTTGCGATCTTTGAGTTTTAATCTTGCGATCTTTGAGTTTCAATCTTGCCATCTTTGAGTTTCAATCTTGAGATATTTGAGTTTCAATCATGCGATCTTTGTGTATCAATCTTGCGATCTTTGAGTTTCAGTCTTGCGATCTTTAATTTCAATCTTGCGATCTTTGAGTTTCAATCTTGCCATCTTTGAGTTTCAGTCTTGTGATCTTTGAGTTTTAATCTTGCGATCTTTGAGTTTCAATTTTGCGATCTTTGAGTTTAAATCTTGCGATCTTTGAGTTTCAATTTTGCCATCTTTGAGTTTCAAAATTGCGATCTTTGAGTTTCAATCTTGCGATCTTTGAGTTTCAATCTTGCGATCTTTGAGTTTCAATCTTGATATATTTGAGTTTCTATTATGTGATCTTTGTGTATCAATCTTGCGATCTTTGAGTTTCAGGCTTGCGATTTTTTAGTTTCAATCTTGCCATCTTTGAGATTCAATCTTGCGATTTTTGAGTCTAAATCTTGCAATCTTTGAGTTTGAATCTTGCGATCTTTGAGTTTAATTCTTGCGATCTTTGAGTTTCAATCTTGCGATCTTTGAGTTTCAATCTTGCGATCTTTGAGTTTTAATCTTGCGATTTTTGAGTTTCAATTTTGCGATCTTTGAGTTTCAATCTTGCCATCTTTGAGTTTCAATCTTGAGATATTTGAGTTTCAATCATGCGATCTTTGTGTATCAATCTTGCGATCTTTGAGTTTCAGTCTTGCGATCTTTAGTTTCAATCTTGCCATCTTTGAGTTTTAATCTTGTGATTTTTGAGTTTAAATCTTGCAATCTTTGAGTTTGAATCTTGCGATCTTTGAGTTTAATTCTTGCGATCTTTGAGTTTCAATGTTGCGATCTTTGAGTTTTAATCTTGCGATATTTGAGTTTCAATCATGCAATCTTTGAGTTTCAATCTTGCTATCTTTGAGTTTCAATTTTGCCATCTTTGAGTTTCAAAATTGCGATCTCTGAATTTCAATCTTGCGATCTTTAAGTTTCAAACTTGTGATCTTTGAGTTTCAATCTTGCCATCTTTGAGTTTCAATCTTGCGATCTTTGAGTTTTAATCTTGCGATCTTTGAGTATCAATCTTGCGATCTTTGAGTTTCAATCTTGCTATCTTTGAGTTTCATTCTTGTGATCTTTGAATTTCAATCTTGCGATCTTTGAGTTTCAATCTTGCGATCTTTGAGTTTCAATCTTGCGATCTTTGAGTTTCAAACTTGTGATCTTTGAGTTTCAATCTTGCCATCTTTTAGTTTCAATCTTGCAATCTTTGATTTTTTATCTTGCGATCTTTGAGTATCAATCTTGCGATCTTTGAGTTTCAATCTTGCTATCTTTGAGTTTCAATCTTGTGATCTTTGAATTTCAATCTTGCGATTGTTGACTTTCAATCTTGCGATCTTTGAATTTCAATCATGCGATCTTTGAGTTTCAATCTTGAGATCTTTGAGTTTCAAACTTGTTATCTTTGAGTTTCAATTTGCCATCTTTGAGTTTCAATCTTGCGATCTTTGAGTTTCAGTCTTCCGATCTTTGAGTTTCAATCTTGAGATATTTGAGTTTCAACCTTGCGATCTTTGAATTTCAATCTTGAGATCTTTGAGTTTCAAACTTGTTATCTTTGAGTTTCAATTTGCCATCTTTGAGTTTCAATCTTGCGATCTTTGAGTTTCAATCTTGCGATCTTTGAGTATCAATCTTGCGATCTTTGACTTTCAATCTTGCTCTCTTTGAGTTTCAATCTTGCGATCTTTGAATTTTAATCTTGCGATTGTTGAGTTTCAATCTTGCGATTTTTGAGTTTCAATCATGCGATCTTTGAGTTTCAATCTTGCTATCTTTGAGTTTCAATCTTGCGATCTTTGAGTTTCAATCTTGCGATCTTTGAGTTTCAATCTTGCGATCTTTGAGTTTTAATCTTGAGATATTTTAATTTCAATCATGCGAACTTTGTGTATCAATCTTGCGATTTTTGAGTTTCAGTCTTTTGATTTTCGAGTTTCAATCTTGCCATCTTTGAGTTTCAATTTTGCGATCTTGGAGTTTTAATCTTGCGATCTTTGAATTTCAATCTTGCGATCTTTGAGTTTCAATCTTGCAATCTTTGAGTTTCAATCTTGCGATCTTTAAGTTTAATTCTTGCGATCTTTGAGTTTCAATCTTGCGATCTTTGAGTTTTAATCTTAAGATCTTTGAGTTTCAATCTTGCGATCTTTGAGTTTTAATCTTGCGATCTTTGAGTTTCAATTTTGCGATCTTTGAGTTTCAATCTTGCCATCTTTAAGTTTCAATCTTGAGATATTTGAGTTTCAATCATGCGATCTTTGTGTATCAATCTTGCGATCTTTGAGTTTCAGTCTTGCGATCTTTAATTTCAATCTTGCGATCTTTGAGTTTCAATCTTGCCATCTTTGAGTTTCAGTCTTGTGATCTTTGAGTTTTAATCTTGCGATCTTTGAGTTTCAATTTTGCGATCTTTGAGTTTAAATCTTGCGATCTTTGAGTTTCAATTTTGCCATCTTTGAGTTTCAAAATTGCGATCTTTGAGTTTCAATCTTGCGATCTTTGAGTTTCAATCTTGCGATCTTTGAGTTTCAATCTTGAGATATTTGAGTTTCTATTATGTGATCTTTGTGTATCAATCTTGCGATCTTTGAGTTTCAGGCTTGCGATTTTTTAGTTTCAATCTTGCCATCTTTGAGATTCAATCTTGCGATTTTTGAGTCTAAATCTTGCAATCTTTGAGTTTGAATCTTGCGATCTTTGAGTTTAATTCTTGCGATCTTTGAGTTTCAATCTTGCGATCTTTGAGTTTCAATCTTGCGATCTTTGAGTTTTAATCTTGCGATTTTTGAGTTTCAAAATTTGCGATCTTTGAGTTTCAATCTTGCCATCTTTGAGTTTCAATCTTGAGATATTTGAGTTTCAATCATGCGATCTTTGTGTATCAATCTTGCGATCTTTGAGTTTCAGTCTTGCGATCTTTAGTTTCAATCTTGCCATGTTTTAGTTTAAATCTTGTGATTTTTTAGTTTAAATCTTGCAATCTTTGAGTTTGAATCTTGCGATCTTTGAGTTTAATTCTTGCGATCTTTGAGTTTCAATGTTGCGATCTTTGAGTTTTAATCTTGCGATATTTGAGTTTCAATCATGCAATCTTTGAGTTTCAATCTTGCTATCTTTGAGTTTCAATTTTGCCATCTTTGAGTTTCAAAATTGCGATCTCTGAATTTCAATCTTGCGATCTTTAAGTTTCAAACTTGTGATCTTTGAGTTTCAATCTTGCCATCTTTGAGTTTCAATCTTGCGATCTTTGAGTTTTAATCTTGCGATCTTTGAGTATCAATCTTGCGATCTTTGAGTTTCAATCTTGCTATCTTTGAGTTTCATTCTTGTGATCTTTGAATTTCAATCTTGCGATCTTTGAGTTTCAATCTTGCGATCTTTGAGTTTCAATCTTGCGATCTTTGAGTTTCAAACTTGTGATCTTTGAGTTTCAATCTTGCCATCTTTGAGTTTTAATCTTGCAATCTTTGATTTTTTATCTTGCGATCTTTGAGTATCAATCTTGCGATCTTTGCGTTTCAATCTTGCTATCTTTGAGTTTCAATCTTGTGATCTTTGAATTTCAATCTTGCGATTGTTGACTTTCAATCTTGCGATCTTTGAATTTCAATCATGCGATCTTTGAGTTTCAATCTTGCTATCTTTGAGTTTCAATCTTGCGATCTTTGAGTTTCAATCTTGCGATCTTTGAGTAATTATCTTGCGATCTTTGAGTATTAATCTTGCGATCTTTGAGTTTCAATCTTGCTATCTTTGAGTTTCAATCTTGTGATCTTTGAATTTCAATCTTGCGATTGTTGTGTTTCAATCTTGCGATCTTTGAATTTCAATCTTGAGATCTTTGAGTTTCAATTTTGCCATCTTTGAGTTTCAAAATTGCGATCTTTGAGTTTCAATCTTGCGATCTTTGAGTTTCAATCTTACGATCTTTGAGATTCAATCTTGAGATATTTGAGTTTCAATTATGCGATTTTTGTGTATCAATCTTGCAATCTTTGAGTTTAAGGCTTGCGATTTTTTAGTTTCAATCCTCCATCTATGAGTTTCAATCTCGCGATTTTTGAGTTTAAATATTGCAATCTTTGAGTTTCAATCTTGCGATCTTTGAGATTTATTCTTGCGATCATTGAGTTTCAATCTTGCGATCTTTGAGTTTCGATCTTGCGATATTTGAGTTTCAATCTTGCGATCTTTAAGTTTCAATCTTGCCATCTTTGAGTTTCAATCTTGCGATCTTTCAGTTTTAATCTTGCGATCTTTGAGTTCCAATCTTGCAATCTTTGAGTTTCAATCTTGCGATCTTTGAGTTTCAATCTTGCGATCTTTGAGTTTTAATCTTGAGATATTTTAATTTCAATCATGCGAACTTTGTGTATCAATCTTGCGATTTTTGAGTTTCAGTCTTTTGATTTTCGAGTTTCAATCTTGCCATCTTTGAGTTTCAATTTTGCGATCTTGGAGTTTCAATCTTGCGATCTTTGAATTTCAATCTTGCGATCTTTAAGTTTCAACCTTGCAATCTTTGAGTTTCAATCTTGCGATCTTTGAGTTTAATTCTTGCGATCTTTGAGTTTCAATCTTGCGATCTTTGAGTTTCAATCTTAAGATCTTTCAGTTTCAATCTTGCGATCTTTGAGTTTCAATCTTGCCATCTTTGAGTTTCAATCTTGCGATCTTTGAGTTTTAATCTTGCGATCTTTGAGTTTCAATTTTGCGATCTTTGAGTTTCAATCTTGCCATCTTTGAGTTTCAATCTTGAGATATTTGAGTTTCAATCATGCGATCTTTGTGTATCAATCTTGCGATCTTTGAGTTTCAGTCTTGCGATCTTTAGTTTCAATCTTGCGATCTTTGAGTTTCAATCTTGGCATCTTTGAGTTTCAATCTTGCGATCTTTGAGTTTTAATCTTGCGTTCTTTGAGTTTCAATTTTGCGATCTTTGAGTTTCAAAATTGCGATCTTTGAGTTTTAATCTTGCGATCTTTGAGTTTCAATCTTGCGATCTTTGAGTTTCAATCTTGAGATATTTGAGTATCAATTATGTGATCTTTGTGTATCAATCTTGCGATCTATGAGTTTCAATCTTGCTATCTTTGAGTTTCAATCTTGTGATCTTTGAATTTCAATCTTGCGATTGTTGAGTTTCAATCTTGCGATCTTTGAATTTCTATCTTGAGATCTTTGAGTTTTAATTTTGCCATCTTTGAGTTTCAAACTTGCGATCTTTGAGTTTCAATCTTGCGATCTTTGAGTTTCAATCTTGCAATCTTTGAGTTTTAATCTTGCGATCTTTGAGTTTCAATCTTGCAATCTTTGAGTTTTAATCTTGCTATCTTTGAGTTTAATCCTGTGATCTTTGAATTTCAATCTTGCGATCTTTGAGTTTTAATCTTGCGATATTTGAGTTTCAATCATGCAATCTTTGAGTTTCAATCTTGCTATCTTTGAGTTTAAATTTTGCCATCTTTGAGTTTCAAAATTGCGATCTTTGAGTTTCAGTCTTGCCATCTTTGAGTTTCAATCTTGCAATCTTTGAGTTTCAATCTTGCAATTTTTGAGTTTCAATCTTGTGATCTTTGAATTTCAATCTTGCCATCTTTGAGTTTCAATCATGCGATCTTTGAGTTTCAATCTGGCTATCTTTGAGTTTCAATCTTTTGATCTTTGAATTTCAATCTTGCGATTGTTGACTTTCAATCATGCGATCTTTGAGTTTCAATCTTGCGATCTTTGAGTTTCAATCTTGAGATATTTGAGTTTCAATTATGCGATTTTTGTGTATCAATCTTGCAATCTTTGAGTTTCAGGCTTGCGATTTTTTAGTTTCAATCTTGCCATCTATGAGTTTCAATCTTGCGATTTTTGAGTTTAAATCTTGCAATCTTTGAGTTTCAATCTTGCGATCTTTGAGATTTATTCTTGCGATCTTTGAGTTTCAATCTTGCGATCTTTGAGTTTCGATCTTGCGATCTTTGAGTTTCAATTTTGCGATCTTTAAGTTTCAATCTTGCCATCTTTGAGTTTCAATCTTGCGATCTTTGAGTTTTAATCTTGCGATCTTTGAGTTTCAATCTTGCAATCTTTGAGTTTCAATCTTGCGATCTTTGAGTTTCAATCTTGCGATCTTTGAGTTTCAATCTTGCAATCTTTGAGTTTCAATCTTGCGATCTTTGAGTTTAATTCTTGCGATCTTTGAGTTTCAATCTTGAGATCTTTGAGTTTCAATCTTAAGATCTTTGAGTTTCAATCTTGCGATCTTTGAGTTTCAATCTTGCCATCTTTGAGTTGCAATCTTGCGATCTTTGAGTTTTAATCTTGCGATCTTTGAGTTTCAATTTTGCGATCTTTGAGTTTCTATCTTGCCATCTTTGAGTTTCAATCTTGAGATATTTGAGTTTCAATCATGCGATCTTTGTGTATCAATCTTGCGATCTTTGAGTTTTAATCTTGCTATCTTTGAGTTTCAATCTTGTGATCTTTGAATTACAATCTTGCGATTGTTGAGTTTCAATCTTGCGTTTTTGAGTTTCAATCTTGCGATCTTTGAGTATGAATTTTGCCATCTTTGAGTTTCAAAATTGCGATCTTTGAGTTTCAATCTTGCGATCTTAGAGTTTCAAAATTGCGATCTGTGAGTTTCAGTCTTGCCATCTTTGAGTTTCAATCTTGCAATCTTTGAGTTTCAATCTTGCTATCTTTGAGTTTCAACCTTGCGATCTTTGAATTTCAATCTTGAGATCTTTGAGTTTCAAACTTGTGATCTTTGAGTTTCAATCTTGCCATCTTTGAGTTTCAATCTTGCAATCTTTGAGTTTTATTCTTGCGATCTTTGACTATCAATCTTGCGATCTTTGAGTTTCAATCTTGCTCTCTTTGAGTTTCAATCTTGCGATCTTTGAATTTTAATCTTACGATTGTTGAGTTTCAATCTTGCGATCTTTGAGTTTTAATCTTGAGATATTTTAATTTCAATCATGCGAACTTTGTGTATCAATCTTGCGATTTTTGAGTTTCAGTCTTTTGATTTTCGAGTTTCAATCTTGCCATCTTTGAGTTTTAATTTTGCGATCTTGGAGTTTCAATCTTGCGATCTTTGAATTTCAATCTTGCGATCTTTGAGTTTCAATCTTGCAATCTTTGAGTTTCAATCTTGCGATCTTTGAGTTTAATTCTTGCGATCTTTGAGTTTCAATCTTGCAATCTTTGAGTTTCAATCTTAAGATCTTTGAGTTTCAATCTTGCGATCTTTGAGTTTCAATCTTGCCATCTTTGAGTTTTAATCTTGCGATCTTTGAGTTTTAATCTTGCAATCTTTGAGTTTCAATTTTGCGATCTTTGAGTTTCAATCTTGCCATCTTTGAGTTTCAATCTTGAGATATTTGAGTTTCAATCATGCGATCTTTGTGTATCAATCTTGCGATCTTTGAGTTTCAGTCTTGCGATCTTTAGTTTCAATCTTGCGATCTTTGAGTTTCAATCTTGCCATATTTGAGTTTCAATCTTGCGATCTTTGAGTTTTAATCTTGCGATCTTTGAGTTTCAATTTTGCGATCTTTGAGTTTAAATCTTGCGATCTTTGAGTTTCAATTTTGCCATCTTTCAGTTTCAAAATTGCGATCTTTGAGTTTCAATCTTGCGATCTTTGAGTTTCAATCTTGCGATCTTTGAGTTTCAATCTTGAGATATTTCAGTTTCAATTATGCGATCTTTGTATATCAATCTTGCGATCTTTGAGTTTCAGGCTTGCGATTTTTTAGTTTCAATCTTGCCATCTTTGAGTTTCAATCTTTCGATTTTTGAGTTTAAATCTTGCAATCTTTGAGTTTGAATCTTGCGATCTTTGAGTTTAATTCTTGCGATCTTTGAGTTTCAATCTTGCGATCTTTAAATTTCAAACTTGCGATCTTTGAGTTTCAATGTTGCGATCTTTGAGTTTCAATCTTGCAATCTTTGAGTTTTAATCTTGCGATCTTTGAGTTTCAATCTTGCAATCTTTGAGTTTCAATCTTGCAATTTTTGAGTTTCAATCTTGTGATCTTTGAATTTCAATCTTGCGATCTTTGAGTTTTAATCTTGCGATCTTTGAGTATTAATCTTGCGATCTTTGAGTTTCAATCTTGCTATCTTTGAGTTTCAATCTTGCGATCTTTGAATTTTAATCTTGCGATTGTTGAGTTTCAATCTTGCGATCTTTGAGTTTCAATCATGCGATCTTTGAGTTTCAATCTTGCTATCTTTGAGTTTCAATCTTGCGATCTTTGAGTTTCAATCTTGCGATCTTTGAGTTTCATTCTTGCGATCTTTGAGTTTTAATCTTGAGATATTTTAATTTCAATCATGCAAACTTTGTGTATCAATCTTGCGATTTTTGAGTTTCAGTCTTTTGATTTTCGAGTTTCAATCTTGCCATCTTTGAGTTTCAATTTTGCGATCTTGGAGTTTCAATATTGCGATCTTTGAATTTCAATCTTGCGATCTTTGAGTTTCAATCTTGCAATCTTTGAGTTTCAATCTTGCGATCTTTGAGTTTAATTCTTGCGATCTTTGAGTTTCAATCTTAAGATCTTTGAGTTTCAATCTTGCGATCTTTGACTTTCAATCTTGCCATCTTTGAGTTTCAATCTTGCGATCTTTGAGTTTTAATCTTGTGATCTTTGAGTTTCAATTTTGCGATCTTTGAGTTTCAATCTTGCCATCTTTGAGTTTCAATCTTGAGATATTTGAGTTTCAATCATGCGATCTTTGTGTATCAATCTTGCGATCTTTGAGTTTCAGTCTTGCGATCATTAGTTTCAATCTTGCGATCTTTGAGTTTTAATCTTGCGATCTTTGAATTTCAATTTTGCGATCTTTGAGTTTAAATCTTGCGATCTTTGAGTTTCAATTTTGCCATCTTTGAGTTTCAAAATTGCGATCTTTGAGTTTCAATCTTGCGATCTTTGAGTTTCAATCTTGCGATCTTTGAGTTTCAATCTTGAGATATTTGAGTTTCAATTATGCGATCTTTGTGTATCAATCTTGCGATCATTGAGTTTCAGGCTTGCGATTTTTTAGTTTCAATCTTGCCATCTTTGTGTTTCAATCATGCGATTTTTGAGTTTAAATCTTGCAATCTTTGAGTTTCAATCTTGCGATCTTTGAGTTTAATTCTTGCGATCTTTGAGTTTCAATCTTGAGATCTTTGAGTTTCAATCTTAAGATCTTTGAGTTTCAATCTTGCGATCTTTGAGTTTCAATCTTGCCATCTTTGAGTTGCAATCTTGCGATCTTTGAGTTTTAATCTTGCGATCTTTGAGTTTCAATTTTGCGATCTTTGAGTTTCTATCTTGCCATCTTTGAGTTTCAATCTTGAGATATTTGAGTTTCAATCATGCGATCTTTGTGTATCAATCTTGCGATCTTTGAGTTTTAATCTTGCTATCTTTGAGTTTCAATCTTGTGATCTTTGAATTACAATCTTGCGATTGTTGAGTTTCAATCTTGCGTTTTTGAGTTTCAATCTTGCGATCTTTGAGTATGAATTTTGCCATCTTTGAGTTTCAAAATTGCGATCTTTGAGTTTCAATCTTGCGATCTTAGAGTTTCAAAATTGCGATCTGTGAGTTTCAGTCTTGCCATCTTTGAGTTTCAATCTTGCAATCTTTGAGTTTCAATCTTGCTATCTTTGAGTTTCAACCTTGCGATCTTTGAATTTCAATCTTGAGATCTTTGAGTTTCAAACTTGTGATCTTTGAGTTTCAATCTTGCCATCTTTGAGTTTCAATCTTGCAATCTTTGAGTTTTATTCTTGCGATCTTTGACTATCAATCTTGCGATCTTTGAGTTTCAATCTTGCTCTCTTTGAGTTTCAATCTTGCGATCTTTGAATTTTAATCTTACGATTGTTGAGTTTCAATCTTGCGATCTTTGAGTTTTAATCTTGAGATATTTTAATTTCAATCATGCGAACTTTGTGTATCAATCTTGCGATTTTTGAGTTTCAGTCTTTTGATTTTCGAGTTTCAATCTTGCCATCTTTGAGTTTTAATTTTGCGATCTTGGAGTTTCAATCTTGCGATCTTTGAATTTCAATCTTGCGATCTTTGAGTTTCAATCTTGCAATCTTTGAGTTTCAATCTTGCGATCTTTGAGTTTAATTCTTGCGATCTTTGAGTTTCAATCTTGCAATCTTTGAGTTTCAATCTTAAGATCTTTGAGTTTCAATCTTGCGATCTTTGAGTTTCAATCTTGCCATCTTTGAGTTTTAATCTTGCGATCTTTGAGTTTTAATCTTGCGATCTTTGAGTTTCAATTTTGCGATCTTTGAGTTTCAATCTTGCCATCTTTGAGTTTCAATCTTGAGATATTTGAGTTTCAATCATGCGATCTTTGTGTATCAATCTTGCGATCTTTGAGTTTCAGTCTTGCGATCTTTAGTTTCAATCTTGCGATCTTTGAGTTTCAATCTTGCCATATTTGAGTTTCAATCTTGCGATCTTTGAGTTTTAATCTTGCGATCTTTGAGTTTCAATTTTGCGATCTTTGAGTTTAAATCTTGCGATCTTTGAGTTTCAATTTTGCCATCTTTCAGTTTCAAAATTGCGATCTTTGAGTTTCAATCTTGCGATCTTTGAGTTTCAATCTTGCGATCTTTGAGTTTCAATCTTGAGATATTTCAGTTTCAATTATGCGATCTTTGTATATCAATCTTGCGATCTTTGAGTTTCAGGCTTGCGATTTTTTAGTTTCAATCTTGCCATCTTTGAGTTTCAATCTTTCGATTTTTGAGTTTAAATCTTGCAATCTTTGAGTTTGAATCTTGCGATCTTTGAGTTTAATTCTTGCGATCTTTGAGTTTCAATCTTGCGATCTTTAAATTTCAAACTTGCGATCTTTGAGTTTCAATGTTGCGATCTTTGAGTTTCAATCTTGCAATCTTTGAGTTTTAATCTTGCGATCTTTGAGTTTCAATCTTGCAATCTTTGAGTTTCAATCTTGCAATTTTTGAGTTTCAATCTTGTGATCTTTGAATTTCAATCTTGCGATCTTTGAGTTTTAATCTTGCGATCTTTGAGTATTAATCTTGCGATCTTTGAGTTTCAATCTTGCTATCTTTGAGTTTCAATCTTGCGATCTTTGAATTTTAATCTTGCGATTGTTGAGTTTCAATCTTGCGATCTTTGAGTTTCAATCATGCGATCTTTGAGTTTCAATCTTGCTATCTTTGAGTTTCAATCTTGCGATCTTTGAGTTTCAATCTTGCGATCTTTGAGTTTCATTCTTGCGATCTTTGAGTTTTAATCTTGAGATATTTTAATTTCAATCATGCGAACTTTGTGTATCAATCTTGCGATTTTTGAGTTTCAGTCTTTTGATTTTCGAGTTTCAATCTTGCCATCTTTGAGTTTCAATTTTGCGATTTTGGAGTTTCAATATTGCGATCTTTGAATTTCAATCTTGCGATCTTTGAGTTTCAATCTTGCAATCTTTGAGTTTCAATCTTGCGATCTTTGAGTTTAATTCTTGCGATCTTTGAGTTTCAATCTTAAGATCTTTGAGTTTCAATCTTGCGATCTTTGAGTTTCAATCTTGCCATCTTTGAGTTTCAATCTTGCGATCTTTGAGTTTTAATCTTGTGATCTTTGAGTTTCAATTTTGCGATCTTTGAGTTTCAATCTTGCCATCTTTGAGTTTCAATCTTGAGATATTTGAGTTTCAATCATGCGATCTTTGTGTATCAATCTTGCGATCTTTGAGTTTCAGTCTTGCGATCTTTAGTTTCAATCTTGCGATCTTTGAGTTTTAATCTTGCGATCTTTGAATTTCAATTTTGCGATCTTTGAGTTTAAATCTTGCGATCTTTGAGTTTCAATTTTGCCATCTTTGAGTTTCAAAATTGCGATCTTTGAGTTTCAATCTTGCGATCTTTGAGTTTCAATCTTGCGATCTTTGAGTTTCAATCTTGAGATATTTGAGTTTCAATTATGCGATCTTTGTGTATCAATCTTGCGATCATTGAGTTTCAGGCTTGCGATTTTTTAGTTTCAATCTTGCCATCTTTGTGTTTCAATCATGCGATTTTTGAGTTTAAATCTTGCAATCTTTGAGTTTCAATCTTGCGATCTTTGAGTTTAATTCTTGCGATCTTTGACTTTTAATCTTGCGATCTTTGAGTTTCAAACTTGCGATCTTTGAATTTCAATCTTGCGATCTTTGAGTTTCAATCTTGCAATCTTTGAGTTTTAATCTTGCGATCTTTGAGTTTCAATCTTGCAATCTTTGAGTTTTAATCTTGCGATATTTGAGTTTCAATCATGCAATCTTTGAGTTTCAATCTTGCTATCTTTGAGTTTCAATTTTGCTATCTTTGAGTTTCAATCTTGCCATTTTTGAGTTTCAATCTTGTGATCTTTGAATTTCAATCTTGCCATCTTTGAGTTTCAATCATGCGATCTTTGAGTTTCAATCTTGCGATCTTTGAGTTTCAAATTTATAATCTTTGAGTTTCATTCATGCGATCTTTGAGTTTCAATCTTGCAATCTTTGAGTTTCAATCTTGCTATCTTTGAGTTTCAACCTTGCGATCTTTGAATTTCAATCTTGCGATCTTTGAGTTTCAAACTTGTGATCTTTGAGTTTCAATCTTGCACATTTGAGTTTCAATCTTGCGATCTTTGAGTTTTAATCTTGCGATCTTTGAGTATCAATATTGCGATCTTTGAGTTTCAATCTTGCTATCTTTGAGTTTCATTCTTGTGATCTTTGAATTTCAATCTTGCGATTTTGAGATTCAATCTTGCGATCTTTGAGTTTCAATCTTGCGATCTTTGAGTTTCATACTTGTGATCTTTGAGTTTCAATCTTGCCATCTTTGAGTTTCAATCTTGCAATCTTTGAGTTTTTATCTTGCGATCTTTGAGTATCAATCTTGCGATCTTTGAGTTTCAATCTTGCTGTCTTTGAGTTTCAATCTTGTGATCTTTGAATTTCAATCTTGCGATTGTTGACTTTCAATCTTGCGATCTTTGAGTTTCAATCATGCGATCTTTGAATTTCAATCTTGCTATCTTTGAGTTTCAATCTTGCGATCTTTGAGTTTTAATCTTGCTATCTTTGAGTTTCAATCTTGTGACCTTTGAATTTCAATCTTGCGATATTTGATTTTCAATCATGCGATCTTTGAGTTTCAATCTTGCTATCTTTGAGTTTCAATCTTGCGATCTTTGAGTTTCAATCTTGCTATCTTTGAGTTTCAATCTTGCGATCTTTGAGTTTCAATCTTGCGATCTTTGAGTTTCAATCTTGCGATCTTTGAGTTTTGATCTTGCGATCTTTGTGTATCAATCTTGCGATCTTTGAGTTTTAATCTTGCTATCTTTGAGTTTCAATCTTGTGATCTTTGAATTTCAATCTTGCGATTGTTGAGTTTCAATCTTGCGTCTTTGAGTTTCAATCTTGTGATCTTTGAATTTCAATCTTGCGATTGTTGAGTTTCAATCTTGCGATCTTTGAATTTCAATCTTGAGATCTTTGAGTTTTAATTTTGCCATCTTTGAGTTTCAATCTTGCGATCTTTGAGTTTCAAACTTGCGATCTTTGAGTTTCAATCTTGCGATCTTTGAGTTTCAATCTTGCAATCTTTGAGTTTTAATCTTGCGATCTTTGAGTTTCAATCTTGCAATCTTTGAGTTTTAATCTTGCTATCTTTGAGTTTAATCCTATGATCTTTGAATTTCAATCTTGCGATCTTTGAGTTTTAATCTTGCGATATTTGAGTTTCAATCATGCAATCTTTGAGTTTCAATCTTGCTATCTTTGAGTTTCAATTTTGCCATCTTTGAGTTTCAAAATTGCGATCTTTGAGTTTCAGTCTTGCCATCTTTGAGTTTCAATCTTGCAATCTTTGAGTTTCAATCTTGCTATCTTTGAGTTTCAATCTTGTGATCTTTGAATTTCAATCTTGCCATCTTTGAGTTTCAATTTTGCGATCTTGGAGTTTCAATCTTGCGATCTTTGAATTTCAATCTTGCGATCTTTGAGTTTCAATCTTGCAATCTTTGAGTTTCAATCTTGCGATCTTTGAGTTTAATTCTTGCGATCTTTGAGTTTCAATCTTGCAATCTTTGAGTTTCAATCTTTAGATCTTTGAGTTTCAATCTTGCGATCTTTGAGTTTCAATCTTGCCATCTTTGAGTTTTAATCTTGCGATCTTTGAGTTTTAATCTTGCGATCTTTGAGTTTCAATTTTGCGATCTTTGAGTTTCAATCTTGCCATCTTTGAGTTTCAATCTTGAGATATTTGAGTTTCAATCATGCGATCTTTGTGTATCAATCTTGCGATCTTTGAGTTTCAGTCTTGCGATCTTTAGTTTCAATCTTGCGATCTTTGAGTTTCAATCTTGCCATATTTGAGTTTCAATCTTGCGATCTTTGAGTTTTAATCTTGCGATCTTTGAGTTTCAATTTTGCGATCTTTGAGTTTAAATCTTGCGATCTTTGAGTTTCAATTTTGCCATCTTTCAGTTTCAAAATTGCGATCTTTGAGTTTCAATCTTGCGATCTTTGAGTTTCAATCTTGCGATCTTTGAGTTTCAATCTTGAGATATTTCAGTTTCAATTATGCGATCTTTGTATATCAATCTTGCGATCTTTGAGTTTCAGGCTTGCGATTTTTTAGTTTCAATCTTGCCATCTTTGAGTTTCAATCTTTCGATTTTTGAGTTTAAATCTTGCAATCTTTGAGTTTGAATCTTGCGATCTTTGAGTTTAATTCTTGCGATCTTTGAGTTTCAATCTTGCGATCTTTAAATTTCAAACTTACGATCTTTGAGTTTCAATGTTGCGATCTTTGAGTTTCAATCTTGCAATCTTTGAGTTTTAATCTTGCGATCTTTGAGTTTCAATCTTGCAATCTTTGAGTTTCAATCTTGCAATTTTTGAGTTTCAATCTTGTGATCTTTGAATTTCAATCTTGCGATCTTTGAGTTTTAATCTTGCGATCTTTGAGTATTAATCTTGCGATCTTTGAGTTTCAATCTTGCTATCTTTGAGTTTCAATCTTGCGATCTTTGAATTTTAATCTTGCGATTGTTGAGTTTCAATCTTGCGATCTTTGAGTTTCAATCATGCGATCTTTGAGTTTCAATCTTGCTATCTTTGAGTTTCAATCTTGCGATCTTTGAGTTTCAATCTTGCGATCTTTGAGTTTCATTCTTGCGATCTTTGAGTTTTAATCTTGAGATATTTTAATTTCAATCATGCGAACTTTGTATATCAATCTTGCGATTTTTGAGTTTCAGTCTTTTGATTTTCGAGTTTCAATCTTGCCATCTTTGAGTTTTAATTTTGCGATCTTGGAGTTTCAATATTGCGATCTTTGAATTTCAATCTTGCGATCTTTGAGTTTCAATCTTGCAATCTTTGAGTTTCAATCTTGCGATCTTTGAGTTTAATTCTTGCGATCTTTGAGTTTCAATCTTAAGATCTTTGAGTTTCAATCTTGCGATCTTTGAGTTTCAATCTTGCCATCTTTGAGTTTCAATCTTGCGATCTTTGAGTTTTAATCTTGTGATCTTTGAGTTTCAATTTTGCGATCTTTGAGTTTCAATCTTGCCATCTTTGAGTTTCAATCTTGAGATATTTGAGTTTCAATCATGCGATCTTTGTGTATCAATCTTGCGATCTTTGAGTTTCAGTCTTGCGATCTTTAGTTTCAATCTTGCGATCTTTGAGTTTTAATCTTGCGATCTTTGAATTTCAATTTTGCGATCTTTGAGTTTAAATCTTGCGATCTTTGAGTTTCAATTTTGCCATCTTTGAGTTTCAAAATTGCGATCTTTGAGTTTCAATCTTGCGATCTTTGAGTTTCAATCTTGCGATCTTTGAGTTTCAATCTTGAGATATTTGAGTTTCAATTATGCGATCTTTGTGTATCAATCTTGCGATCATTGAGTTTCAGGCTTGCGATTTTTTAGTTTCAATCTTGCCATCTTTGTGTTTCAATCATGCGATTTTTGAGTTTAAATCTTGCAATCTTTGAGTTTCAATCTTGCGATCTTTGAGTTTAATTCTTGCGATCTTTGAGTTTTAATCTTGCGATCTTTGAGTTTCAAACTTGCGATCTTTGAATTTCAATCTTGCGATCTTTGAGTTTCAATCTTGCAATCTTTGAGTTTTAATCTTGCGATCTTTGAGTTTCAATCTTGCAATCTTTGAGTTTTAATCTTGCGATATTTGAGTTTCAATCATGCAATCTTTGAGTTTCAATCTTGCTATCTTTGAGTTTCAATTTTGCCATCTTTGAGTTTCAATCTTGCCATTTTTGAGTTTCAATCTTGTGATCTTTGAACTTCAATCTTGCCATCTTTGAGTTTCAATCATGCGATCTTTGAGTTTCAATCTTGCGATCTTTGAGTTTTAAACTTATAATCTTTGAGTTTCATTCATGCGATCTTTGAGTTTCAATCTTGCAATCTTTGAGTTTCAATCTTGCTATCTTTGAGTTTCAACCTTGCGATCTTTGAATTTCAATCTTGCGATCTTTGAGTTTCAAACTTGTGATCTTTGAGTTTCAATCTTGCCATCTTTGAGTTTCAATCTTGCGATCTTTGAGTTTTAATCTTGCGATCTTTGAGTATCAATATTGCGATCTTTGAGTTTCAATCTTGCTATCTTTGAGTTTCAATCTTGTGATCTTTGAATTTCAATCTTGCGATTTTGAGATTCAATCTTGCGATCTTTGAGTTTCAATCTTGCGATCTTTGAGTTTCATACTTGTGATCTTTGAGTTTCAATCTTGCCATCTTTGAGTTTCAATCTTGCAATCTTTGAGTTTTTATCTTGCGATCTTTGAGTATCAATCTTGCGATCTTTGAGTTTCAATCTTGCTGTCTTTGAGTTTCAATCTTGTGATCTTTGAATTTCAATCTTGCGATTGTTGACTTTAAATCTTGCGATCTTTGAGTTTCAATCATGCGATCTTTGAGTTTCAATCTTGCTATCTTTGAGTTTCAATCTTGCGATCTTTGAGTTTTAATCTTGCTATCTTTGAGTTTCAATCTTGTGACCTTTGAATTTCAATCTTGCGATATTTGAGTTTCAATCATGCGATCTTTGAGTTTCAATCTTGCTATCTTTGAGTTTCAATCTTGCGATCTTTGAGTTTCAATCTTGCTATCTTTGAGTTTCAATCTTGCGATCTTTGAGTTTCAATCTTGCGATCTTTGAGTTTCAATCTTGCGATCTTTGAGTTTTGATCTTGCGATCTTTGTGTATCAATCTTGCGATCTTTGAGTTTTAATCTTGCTATCTTTGAGTTTCAATCTTGTGATCTTTGAATTTCAATCTTGCGATTGTTGAGTTTCAATCTTGCGTCTTTGAGTTTCAATCTTGTGATCTTTGAATTTCAATCTTGCGATTGTTGAGTTTCAATCTTGCGATCTTTGAATTTCAATCTTGAGATCTTTGAGTTTTAATTTTGCCATCTTTGAGTTTCAATCTTGCGATCTTTGAGTTTCAAACTTGCGATCTTTGAGTTTCAATCTTGCGATCTTTGAGTTTCAATCTTGCAATCTTTGAGTTTTAATCTTGCGATCTTTGAGTTTCAATCTTGCAATCTTTGAGTTTTAATCTTGCTATCTTTGAGTTTAATCCTTTGATCTTTGAATTTCAATCTTGCGATCTTTGAGTTTTAATCTTGCGATATTTGAGTTTCAATCATGCAATCTTTGAGTTTCAATCTTGCTATCTTTGAGTTTCAATTTTGCCATCTTTGAGTTTCAAAATTGCGATCTTTGAGTTTCAGTCTTGCCATCTTTGAGTTTCAATCTTGCAATCTTTGAGTTTCAATCTTGCAATTTTTGAGTTTCAATCTTGTGATCTTTGAATTTCAATCTTGCCATCTTTGAGTTTCAATCATGCGATCTTTGAGTTTCAATCTTGCTATCTTTGAGTTTCAATCTTGTGATCTTTGAATTTCAATCTTGCGATTGTTGACTTTCAATCTTGCGATCTTTGAGTTTCAATCTTGCGATCTTTGAGTTTCAATCTTGAGATATTTGAGTTTCAATTATGCGATTTTTGTGTATCAATCTTGCAATCTTTGAGTTTCAGGCTTGCGATTTTTTAGTTTCAATCTTGCCATCTATGAGTTTCAATCTTGCGATTTTTGAGTTTAAATCTTGCAATCTTTGAGTTTCAATCTTGCGATCTTTGAGATTTATTCTTGCGATCTTTGAGTTTCAATCTTGCGATCTTTGAGTTTCGATCTTGCGATCTTTGAGTTTCAATCTTGCGATCTTTAAGTTTCAATCTTGCCATCTTTGAGTTTCAATCTTGCGATCTTTGAGTTTTAATCTTGCGATCTTTGAGTTTCAATCTTGCAATCTTTGAGTTTCAATCTTGCGATCTTTGAGTTTCAATCTTGCGATCTTTGAGTTTCAATCTTGCAATCTTTGAGTTTCAATCTTGCGATCTTTGAGTTTAATTCTTGCGATCTTTGAGTTTCAATGTTGAGATCTTTGAGTTTCAATCTTAAGATCTTTGAGTTTCAATCTTGCGATCTTTGAGTTTCAATCTTGCCATCTTTGAGTTTCAATCTTGCGATCTTTGAGTTTTAATCTTGCGATCTTTGAGTTTCAATTTTGCGATCTTTGAGTTTCAATCTTGCCATCTTTGAGTTTAAATCTTGAGATATTTGAGTTTCAATCATGCGATCATTGTGTATCAATCTTGCGATCTTTGAGTTTCAGTCTTGCGATCTTTAGTTTCAATCTTGCGATCTTTGAGTTTCAATCTTGCCATCTTTGAGTTTCAATCTTGCGATCTTTGAGTTTTAATCTTGCGATCTTTGAGTTTCAATTTTGCGATCTTTGAGTTTAAATCTTGCGATCTTTGAGTTACAATCTTGCGATCTTTGAGTTTCAATCTTGAGATATTTGAGTTTCAATTATGCGATCTTTGTGTATCAATCTTGCGATCTTTGAGTTTCAGGCTTGCGATTTTTTAGTTTCAATCTTGCCATCTTTGAGTTTCAATCTTGCGATTTTTGAGTTTAAATCTTGCAATCTTTGAGTTTGAATCTTGCGACCTTTGAGTTTAATTCTTGCGATCTTTGAGTTTCAATCTTGCGATCTTTGAGTTTCAAACTTGCGATCTTTGAGTTTCAATCTTGCGATCTTTGAGTTTCAATCTTGCAATCTTTGAGTTTTAATCTTGCGATCTTTGAGTTTCAATCTTGCAATCTTTGAGTTTTAATCTTGCTATCTTTTAGTTTAATCCTGTGATCTTTAAATTTCAATCTTGCGATCTTTGAGTTTTAATCTTGCGATATTTGAGTTTCAATCATGCAATCTTTGAGTTTCAATCTTGCTATCTTTGAGTTTCAATTTTGCTATCTTTGAGTTTCAATCTTGCCATTTTTGAGTTTCAATCTTGTGATCTTTGAATTTCAATCTTGCCATCTTTGAGTTTCAATCATGCGATCTTTGAGTTTCAATCTTGCGATCTTTGAGTTTCAAACTTATAATCTTTGAGTTTCATTCCTGCGATCTTTGAGTTTCAATCTTGCGATCTTTGAGTTTCAATCTTTCTATCTTTGAGTTTTAATCTTGTGATCTTTGAGTATCAATCTTGCGATCTTTGAGTTTCAATCTTGCTATCTTTGAGTTTCAATCTTGTGATCTTTGAATTTTAATCTTGCGATTGTTGAGTTTCAATCTTGCGATCTTTGAGTTTCAATCATGCAATCTTTGAGTTTCAATTTTGCCATCTTTGAGTTTCAAAATTGCGATCTTTGAGTTTCAATCTTGCGATCTTTGAGTATCAATCTTGCGATCTTTGAGTTTCAATCTTGAGATATTTGAGTTTCAATTATGCGATTTTGTGTATCAATCTTGCAATCTTTGAGTTTTAGGCTTGCAATTTTTTAGTTTCAATCTTGCCATCTATGAGTTTCAATCTTGCGATTTTTGAGTTTAAATCTTGCAATCTTTGAGTTTCAATCTTGCCATTTTTGAGTTTCAATCTTGTGATCTTTGAATTTCAATCTTACCATCTTTGAGTATCAATTATGCGATCTTTGAGTTTCAATCTTGCGATCTTTGAGTTTCAAACTTATAATCTTTGAGTTTCATTCATGCGATCTTTGAGTTTCAATCTTGCGATCTTTGAGTTTCAATCTTGCTATCTTTGAGTTTCAACCTTGCGATCTCTAAATTTCAATCTTGCGATCTTTGAGTTTCAATCTTGCGATCTTTGAGTTTCAATCTTGCGATCTTTGAGTATCAATCTTGTGATCTTTGAGTTTCAATCTTGCTATCTTTGAGTTTCATTCTTGTGATCTTTGAATTTCAATCTTGCGATCTTTGAGTTTCAATCTTGCGATCTTTGAGTTTCAATCTTGCGATCTTTGAGTTTCAAACTTGTGATCTTTGAGTTTCAATCTTGCCATCTTTTAGTTTCAATCTTGCAATCTTTGATTTTTTATCTTGCGATCTTTGAGTATTAATCTTGCGATCTTTGAGTTTCAATCTTGCTATCTTTGAGTTTCAATCTTGTGATCTTTGAATTTCAATCTTGCGATTGTTGACTTTCAATCTTGAGATCTTTGAATTTCAATCATGCGATCTTTGAGTTTCAATCTTGCTATCTTTGAGTTTCAATCTTGCGATCTTTGAGTTTCAATCTTGCGATCTTTGAGTAATTATCTTGCGATCTTTGAGTAATAATCTTGCGATCTTTGAGTTTCAATCTTGCTATCTTTGAGTTTCAATCTTGTGATCTTTGAATTTCAATCTTGCGATTGTTGTGTTTCAATCTTGCGATCTTTGAATTTCAATCTTGAGATCTTTGAGTTTCAATTTTGCCATCTTTGAGTTTCAAAATTGCGATCTTTGAGTTTCAATCTTGCGATCTTTGAGTTTCAATCTTGCGATCTTTGAGATTCAATCTTGAGATATTTGAGTTTCAATTATGCGATTTTTGTGTATCAATCTTGCAATCTTTGAGTTTAAGGCTTGCGATTTTTTAGTTTCAATCCTCCATCTATGAGTTTTAATCTTGCGATTTTTGAGTTTAAATATTGCAATCTTTGAGTTTCAATCTTGCGATCTTTGAGATTTATTCTTGCGATCTTTGAGTTTCAATCTTGCGATCTTTGAGTTTCGATCTTGCGATCTTTGAGTTTCAATCTTGCGATCTTTAAGTTTCAATCTTGCCATCTTTGAGTTTCAATCTTGCGATCTTTGAGTTTCAAACTTGCGATCTTTGAGTTTCAATCTTGGCATCTTTGAGTTTCAATCTTGCGATCTTTGAGTTTCAATCTTGCAATCTTTGAGTTTTAATCTTGAGATATTTTAATTTCAATCATGCGAACTTTGTGTATTAATCTTGCGATTTTTGAGTTTCAGTCTTTTTATTTTTGAGTTTCAATCTTGCCATCTTTGAGTTTCAATTTTGCGATCTTGGAGTTTCAATCTTGCGATCTTTGAATTTCAATCTTGCGATCTTTAAGTTTCAATCTTGCAATCTTTGAGTTTCAATCTTGCGATCTTTGAGTTTAATTCTTGCGATCTTTGAGTTTCAATCTTGCGATCTTTGAGTTTCAATCTTAAGATCTTTGAGTTTCAATCTTGCGATCTTTGAGTTTCAATCTTGCCATCTTTGAGTTTCAATCTTGCGATCTTTGAGTTTTAATCTTGCGATCTTTGAGTTTCAATTTTGCGATCTTTGAGTTTCAATCTTGCCATCTTTGAGTTTCAATCTTGAGATATTTGAGTTTCAATCATGCGATCTTTGTGTATCAATCTTGCGATCTTTGAGTTTCAGTCTTGCGATCTTTAGTTTCAATCTTGCGATCTTTGAGTTTCAATCTTGCCATCTTTGAGTTTCAATCTTGCGATCTTTGAGTTTTAATCTTGCGATCTTTGAGTTTCAATTTTGCGATCTTTGAGTTTCAAAATTGCGATCTTTGAGTTTAAATCTTGCGATCTTTGAGTTTCAATCTTGCGATCTTTGAGTTTCAATCTTGAGTTATTTGAGTATCAATTATGTGATCTTTGTGTATCAATCTTGCGATCTATGAGTTTCAATCTTGCTATCTTTGAGTTTCAATCTTGTGATCTTTGAATTTCAATCTTGCGATTGTTGAGTTTCAATCTTGCGATCTTTGAATTTCAATCTTGAGATCTTTGAGTTTTAATTTTGCTATCTTTGAGTTTCAATCTTGCGATCTTTGAGTTTCAAACTTGCGATCTTTGAGTTTCAATCTTGCGATCTTTGAGTTTCAATCTTGCAATCTTTGAGTTTTAATCTTGCGATCTTTGAGTTTCAATCTTGCAATCTTTGAGTTTTAATCTTGCTATCTTTGAGTTTAATCCTTTGATCTTTGAATTTCAATCTTGCGATCTTTGAGTTTTAATCTTGCGATATTTGAGTTTCAATCATGCAATCTTTGAGTTTCAATCTTGCTATCTTTGAGTTTCAATTTTGCCATCTTTGAGTTTCAAAATTGCGATCTTTGAGTTTCAGTCTTGCCATCTTTGAGTTTCAATCTTGCAATCTTTGAGTTTCAATCTTGCAATTTTTTAATTTCAATCTTGTGATCTTTGAATTTCAATCTTGCTATCTTTGAGTTTCAATCATGCGATCTTTGAGTTTCAATCTTGCTATCTTTGAGTTTCAATCTTGTGATCTTTGAATTTCAATCTTGCGATTGTTGACTTTCAATCATGCGATCTTTGAGTTTCAATCTTGCGATCTTTGAGTTTCAATCTTGATATATTTGAGTTTCAATTATGCGATTTTTGTGTATCAATCTTGCAATCTTTGAGTTTCAGGCTTGCGATTTTTTAGTTTCTATCTTGCCATCTATGAGTTTCAATCTTGCGATTTTTGAGTTTAAATCTTGCAATCTTTGAGTTTCAATCTTGCGATCTTTGAGATTTATTCTTGCGATCTTTGAGTTTCAATCTTGCGATCTTTGAGTTTCGATCTTGCGATCTTTGAGTTTCAATCTTGCGATCTTTAAGTTTCAATCTTGCCATCTTTGAGTTTCAATCTTGCGATCTTTGAGTTTTAATCTTGCGATCTTTGAGTTTCAATCTTGCAATCTTTGAGTTTCAATCTTGCGATCTTTGAGTTTCAATCTTGCGATCTTTGAGTTTCAATCTTGCAATCTTTGAGTTTCAATCTTGCGATCTTTGAGTTTAATTCTTGCGATCATTGAGTTTCAATCTTGACATCTTTGAGTTTCAATCTTAAGATCTTTGAGTTTCAATCTTGCGATCTTTGAGTTTCAATCTTGCCATCTTTGAGTTGCAATCTTGCGATCTTTGAGTTTTAATCTTGCGATCTTTGAGTTTCAATTTTGCGATCTTTGAGTTTCTATCTTGCCATCTTTGAGTTTTAATCTTGAGATATTTGAGTTTCAATCGTGCGATCTTTGTGTATCAATCTTGCGATCTTTGAGTTTCAGTCTTGCGATCTTTAGTTTCAATTTTGCGATCTTTGAGTTTCAATCTTGCCATCTTTGAGTTTCAATCTTGCGATCTTTGAGTTTTAATCTTGCGATCTTTGAGTTTCAATTTTGCGATCTTTGAGTTTAAATCTTGCGATCTTTGAGTTACAATCTTGCGATCTTTGAGTTTCAATCTTGAGATATTTGAGTTGCAATTATGCGATCTTTGTGTATCAATCTTGCGATCTTTGAGTTTCAGGCTTGCGATTTTTTAGTTTCAATCTTGCCATCTTTGAGTTTCAATCTTGCGATTTTTGAGTTTAAATCTTGCAATCTTTGAGTTTGAATCTTGCGACCTTTGAGTTTAATTCTTGCGATCTTTGAGTTTCAATCTTGCGATCTTTGAGTTTCAAACTTGCGATCTTTGAGTTTCAATCTTGCGATCTTTGAGTTTCAATCTTGCAATCTTTGAGTTTTAATCTTGCGATCTTTGAGTTTCAATCTTGCAATCTTTGAGTTTTAATCTTGCTATCTTTTAGTTTAATCCTGTGATCTTTAAATTTCAATCTTGCGATCTTTGAGTTTTAATCTTGCGATATTTGAGTTTCAATCATGCAATCTTTGAGTTTCAATCTTGCTATCTTTGAGTTTCAATTTTGCCATCTTTGAGTTTCAAAATTGCGATCTTTGAGTTTCGGTCTTGCCATCTTTGAGTTTCAATCTTGCAATCTTTGAGTTTCAATCTTGCCATTTTTGAGTTTCAATCTTGTGATCTTTGAATTTCAATCTTGCCATCTTTGAGTTTCAATCATGCGATCTTTGAGTTTCAATCTTGCGATCTTTGAGTTTCAAACTTATAATCTTTGAGTTTCATTCCTGCGATCTTTGAGTTTCAATCTTGCGATCTTTGAGTTTCAATCTTTCTATCTTTGAGTTTTAATCTTGCGATCTTTGAGTATCAATCTTGCGATCTTTGAGTTTCAATCTTGCTATCTTTGAGTTTCAATCTTGTGATCTTTGAATTTCAATCTTGCGATTGTTGAGTTTCAATCTTGCGATCTTTGAGTTTCAATCTTGAGATCTTTGAGTTTCAATTTTGCCATCTTTGAGTTTCAAAATTGCGATCTTTGAGTTTCAATCTTGCGATCTTTGAGTATCAATCTTGCGATCTTTGAGTTTCAATCTTGAGATATTTGAGTTTCAATTATGCGATTTTTGTGTATCAATCTTGCAATCTTTGAGTTTTAGGCTTGCGATTTTTTAGTTTCAATCTTGCCATCTATGAGTTTCAATCTTGCGATTTTTGAGTTTAAATCTTGCAATCTTTGAGTTTCAATCTTGCAATCTTTGAGATTAATTCTTGCGATCTTTGAGTTTCAATCTTGCGATCTTTGAGTTTCGATCTTGCGATCTTTGAGTTTCAGTCTTTTGATTTTCGAGTTTCAATCTTGCCATCTTTAAGTTTCAATTTTGCGATCTTGGAGTTTCAATCTTGTGATCTTTGAATTTCAATCTTGCTATCTTTGAGTTTCAATCTTGCAATCTTTGAGTTTCAATCTTGCGATCTTTGAGTTTAATTCTTGCGATCTTTGAGTTTCAATCTTGCGATCTTTGAGTTTCAATCTTGCCATTTTTGAGTTTCAATCTTGTGATCTTTGAATTTCAATCTTACCATCTTTGAGTTTCAATCATGCGATCTTTGAGTTTCAATCTTGCGATCTTTGAGTTTCAAACTTATAATCTTTGAGTTTCATTCATGCGATCTTTGAGTTTAAATCTTGCGATGTTTGAGTTTCAATCTTGCTATCTTTGAGTTTCAACCTTGCGATCTCTGAATTTCAATCTTGCGATCTTTAAGTTTCAAACTTGTGATCTTTGAGTTTCAATCTTGCCATCTTTGAGTTTCAATCTTGCGATCTTTGAGTTTTAATCTTGCGATCTTTGAGTATCAATCTTGCGATCTTTGAGTTTCAATCCTGCTATCTTTGAGTTTCATTCTTGTGATCTTTGAATTTCAATCTTGCGATCTTTGAGTTTCAATCTTGCGATCTTTGAGTTTCAATCTTGCGATCTTTGAGTTTCAAACTTGTGATCTTTGAGTTTCAATCTTGCCATCTTTTAGTTTCAATCTTGCAATCTTTGATTTTTTATCTTGCGATCTTTGAGTATCAATCTTGCGATCTTTGAGTTTCAATCTTGCTATCTTTGAGTTTCAATCTTGTGATCTTTGAATTTCAATCTTGCGATTGTTGACTTTCAATCTTGCGATCTTTGAATTTCAATCATGCGATCTTTGAGTTTCAATCTTGCTATCTTTGAGTTTCAATCTTGCGATCTTTGAGTTTCAATCTTGCGATCTTTGAGTAATTATCTTGCGATCTTTGAGTATCAATCTTGCGATCTTTGAGTTTCAATCTTGCTATCTTTGAGTTTCAATCTTGTGATCTTTGAATTTCAATCTTGCGATTGTTGTGTTTCAATCTTGCGATCTTTGAATTTCAATCTTGAGATCTTTGAGTTTCAATTTTGCCATCTTTGAGTTTCAAAATTGCGATCTTTGAGTTTCAATCTTGCGATCTTTGAGTTTCAATCTTGCGATCTTTGAGATTCAATCTTGAGATATTTGAGTTTCAATTATGCGATTTTTGTGTATCAATCTTGCAATCTTTGAGTTTAAGGCTTGCGATTTTTTAGTTTCAATCCTCCATCTATGAGTTTCAATCTTGCGATTTTTGAGTTTAAATATTGCAATCTTTGAGTTTCAATCTTGCGATCTTTGAGATTTATTCTTGCGATCTTTGAGTTTCAATCTTGCGATCTTTGAGTTTCGATCTTGCGATCTTTGAGTTTCAATCTTGCGATCTTTAAGTTTCAATCTTGCCATCTTTGAGTTTCAATCTTGCGATCTTTCAGTTTTAATCTTGCGATCTTTGAGTTCCAATCTTGCAATCTTTGAGTTTCAATCTTGCGATCTTTGAGTTTCAATCTTGCGATCTTTGAGTTTTAATCTTGAGATATTTTAATTTCAATCATGCGAACTTTGTGTATCAATCTTGCGATTTTTGAGTTTCAGTCTTTTGATTTTCGAGTTTCAATCTTGCCATCTTTGAGTTTCAATTTTGCGATCTTGGAGTTTCAATCTTGCGATCTTTGAATTTCAATCTTGCGATCTTTAAGTTTCAATCTTGCAATCTTTGAGTTTCAATCTTGCGATCTTTGAGTTTAATTCTTGCGATCTTTGAGTTTCAATCTTGCGATCTTTGAGTTTCAATCTTAAGATCTTTGAGTTTCAATCTTGCGATCTTTGAGTTTCAATCTTGCCATCTTTGAGTTTCAATCTTGCGATCTTTGAGTTTTAATCTTGCGATCTTTGAGTTTCAATTTTGCGATCTTTGAGTTTTAATCTTGCCATCTTTGAGTTTCAATCTTGAGATATTTGAGTTTCAATCATGCGATCTTTGTGTATCAATCTTGCGATCTTTGAGTTTCAGTCTTGCGATCTTTAGTTTCAATCTTGCGATCTTTGAGTTTCAATCTTGCCATCTTTGAGTTTCAATCTTGCGATCTTTGAGTTTAAATCTTGCGATCTTTGAGTTTCAATTTTGCGATCTTTGAGTTTCAAAATTGCGATCTTTGAGTTTTAATCTTGCGATCTTTGAGTTTCAATCTTGCGATCTTTGAGTTTCAATCTTGAGATATTTGAGTATCAATTATGTGATCTTTGTGTATCAATCTTGCGATCTATGAGTTTCAATCTTGCTATCTTTGAGTTTCAATCTTGTGATCTTTGAATTTCAATCTTGCGATTGTTGAGTTTCAATCTTGCGATCTTTGAATTTCAATCTTGAGATCTTTGAGTTTTAATTTTGCCATCTTTGAGTTTCAATCTTGCGATCTTTGAGTTTCAAACTTGCGATCTTTGAGTTTCAATCTTGCGATCTTTGAGTTTCAATCTTGCAATCTTTGAGTTTTAATCTTGCGATCTTTGAGTTTCAATCTTGCAATCTTTGAGTTTTAATCTTGCTATCTTTGAGTTTAATCCTTTGATCTTTGAATTTCAATCTTGCGATCTTTGAGTTTTAATCTTGCGATATTTGAGTTTCAATCATGCAATCTTTGAGTTTCAATCTTGCTATCTTTGAGTTTCAATTTTGCCATCTTTGAGTTTCAAAATTGCGATCTTTGAGTTTCAGTCTTGCCATCTTTGAGTTTCAATCTTGCAATCTTTGAGTTTCAATCTTGCAATTTTTGAGTTTCAATCTTGTGATCTTTGAATTTCAATCTTGCCATCTTTGAGTTTCAATCATGCGATCTTTGAGTTTCAATCTTGCTATCTTTGAGTTTCAATCTTGTGATCTATGAATTTCAATCTTGCGATTGTTGACTTTCAATCATGCGATCTTTGAGTTTCAATCTTGCGATCTTTGAGTTTCAATCTTGAGATATTTGAGTTTCAATTATGCGATTTTTGTGTATCAATCTTGCAATCTTTGAGTTTCAGGCTTGCGATTTTTAGTTTCAATCTTGCCATCTATGAGTTTCAATCTTGCGATTTTTGAGTTTAAATCTTGCAATCCATGAGTTTCAATCTTGCGATCTTTGAGATTTATTCTTGCGATCTTTGAGTTTCAATCTTGCGATCTTTGAGTTTCGATCTTGCGATCTTTGAGTTTCAATCTTGCGATCTTTAAGTTTCAATCTTGCCATCTTTGAGTTTCAATCTTGCGATCTTTGAGTTTTAATCTTGCGATCTTTGAGTTTCAATCTTGCAATCTTTGAGTTTCAATCTTGCGATCTTTGAGTTTCAACCTTGCGATCTTTGAGTTTCAATCTTGCAATCTTTGAGTTTCAATCCTGCGATCTTTGAGTTTAATTCTTGCGATCTTTGAGTTTCAATATTGAGATCTTTGAGTTTCAATCTTAAGATCTTTGAGTTTCAATCTTGCGATCTTTGAGTTTCAATCTTGCCATCTTTGAATTGCAATCTTGCGATTTTTGAGTTTTAATCTTGCGATCTTTGAGTTTCAATTTTGCGATCTTTGAGTTTCTATCTTGCCATCTTTGAGTTTCAATCTTGAGATATTTGAGTTTCAATCATGCGATCTTTGTGTATCAATCTTGCGATCTTTGAGTTTCAGTCTTGCGATCTTTAGTTTCAATTTTGCGATCTTTGAGTTTCAATCTTGCCATCTTTGAGTTTCAATCTTGCGATCTTTGAGTTTTAATCTTGCGATCTTTGAGTTTCAATTTTGCGATCTTTGAGTTTAAATCTTGCGATCTTTGAGTTACAATCTTGCGATCTTTGAGTTTCAATCTTGAGATATTTGAGTTTCAATTATGCGATCTTTGTGTATCAATCTTGCGATCTTTGAGTTTCAGTCTTGCGATCTTTAGTTTCATTCTTGCGATCTTTGAGTTTCAATCTTGCCATCTTTGAGTTTCAATCTTGCGATCTTTGAGTTTTAATCTTGCGATCTTTGAGTTTCAATTTTGCGATCTTTGAGTTTAAATCTTGCGATCTTTGAGTTTCAATCTTGCGATCTTTGAGTTTCAATCTTGAGATATTTGAGTTTCAATTATGCGTTCTTTGTGTATCAATCTTGCGATCTTTGAGTTTCAGGCTTGCGATTTTTTAGATTCAATCTTGCCATCTTTGAGTTTCAATCTTGCGATTTTTGAGTTTAAATCTTGCAATCTTTGAGTTTGAATCTTGCGACCTTTGAGTTTAATTCTTGCGATCTTTGAGTTTCAATCTTGCGATCTTTGAGTTTCAAACTTGCGATCTTTGAGTTTCAATCTTGCGATCTTTGAGTTTCAATCTTGCAATCTTTGAGTTTTAATCTTGCGATCTTTGAGTTTCAATCTTGCAATCTTTGAGTTTTAATCTTGCTATCTTTTAGTTTAATCCTGTGATCTTTAAATTTTAATCTTGCGATCTTTGAGTTTTAATCTTGCGATATTTGAGTTTCAATCATGCAATCTTTGAGTTTTAATCTTGCTATCTTTGAGTTTAAATTTTGCCATCTTTGAGTTTCAAAATTGCGATCTTTGAGTTTCGGTTTTGCCATCTTTGAGTTTCAATCTTGCAATCTTTGAGTTTCAATCTTGCCATTTTTGAGTTTCAATCTTGTGATCTTTGAATTTCAATCTTGCCATCTTTGAGTTTCAATCATGCGATCTTTGAGTTTCAATCTTGCGATCTTTGAGTTTCAAACTTATAATCTTTGAGTTTCATTCCTGCGATCTTTGAGTTTCAATCTTGCGATCTTTGAGTTTCAATCTTTCTATCTTTGAGTTTTAATCTTGCGATCTTTGAGTATCAATCTTGCGATCTTTGAGTTTCAATCTTGCTATCTTTGAGTTTCAATCTTGTGATCTTTGAATTTCAATCTTGCGATTGTTGAGTTTCAATCTTGCGATCTTTGAGTTTCAATCTTGAGATCTTTGAGTTTCAATTTTGCTATCTTTGAATTTCAAAATTGCGATCTTTGAGTTTCAATCTTGCGATCTTTGAGTATCAATCTTGCGATCTTTGAGTTTCAATCTTGAGATATTTGAGTTTCAATTATGCGATTTTGTGTATCAATCTTGCAATCTTTGAGTTTTAGGCTTGCGATTTTTTAGTTTCAATCTTGCCATCTATGAGTTTCAATCTTGCGATTTTTGAGTTTAAATCTTGCAATCTTTGAGTTTCAATCTTGCAATCTTTGAGATTAATTCTTGCGATCTTTGAGTTTCAATCTTGCGATCTTTGAGTTTCGATCTTGCGATCTTTGAGTTTCAGTCTTTTGATTTTCGAGTTTCAATCTTGCCATCTTTGAGTTTCAATTTTGCGATCTTGGAGTTTCAATCTTGTAATCTTTGAATTTCAATCTTGCTATCTTTGAGTTTCAATCTTGCAATCTTTGAGTTTCAATCTTGCGATCTTTGAGTTTAATTCTTGCGATCTTTGAGTTTCAATCTTGCGATCTTTGAGTTTCAATCTTAAGATCTTTGAGTTTCAATCTTGCGATCTTTGAGTTTCAATCTTGCCATCTTTAAGTTTCAATCTTGCGATCTTTGAGTTTTAATCTTGCGATCTTTGAGTTTCAATTTTGCGATCTTTGAGTTTCAATCATGCGATCTTTGAGTTTCAATCTTGCGATCTTTGAGTTTCAATCTTGCGATCTTTGAGTTTCAATCTTGCGATCTCTGAGTTTCAATCTTGCGATCTTTAAGTTTCAAACTTGCGATCTTTGAGTTTCAATCTTGCCATCTTTGAGTTTCAATCTTGCGATCTTTGAGTTTTAATCTTGCGATCTTTGAGTATCAATCTTGCGATCTTTGAGTTTCAATCTTGCTATCTTTGAGTTTCATTCTTGTGATCTTTGAATTTCAATCTTGCGATCTTTGAGTTTCAATCTTGCGATCTTTGAGTTTCAATCTTGCGATCTTTGAGTTTCAAACTTGTGATCTTTGAGTTTCAATCTTGCCATCTTTGAGTTTCAATCTTGTGATCTTTGAGTTTCAATCTTGCGATCTTTGAGTTTCAATCTTGCGATCTTTGAGTTTCAATCTTGCGATCTTTGAGTTTCAATCTTTGATCTTTGAGTTTCAATCTTGCGATCTTTGAGTTTCAATCTTGCGATCTTTGAGTTTCAATCTTGCGATCTTTGAGTTTCAATCTTGCGATCTTTGAGTTTCAATCTTGCGATCTTTGAGTTTCAATCTTGCTATCTTTGAGTTTCAATCTTGCAATCTTTGAGTTTTAATCTTGCGATCTTTGAGTTTTAATCCTGCGATCTTTGAGTTTCAATCTTGCTATCTTTGAGTTTCAATCTTGCGATTTTTGAGTTTAAATCTTGCAATCTTTGAGTTTCAATCTTGCTATCTTTGAGTTTCAATCTTGCGATCTTTGAGTTTAATCTTGCGATCTTTGAGTTTCAATCTTGCGATCTTTGAGTTTCAATCTTGCTATCTTTGAGTTTCAATCTTGCGATCTTTGAGTTTCAATCTTGCGATCTTTGAGTTTCAATCTTGCGATCTTTGAGTTTCAATCTTGTGATCTTTGAGTTTCAATCTTGCCATCTTTGAGTTTCAATCTTGCAATCTTTGAGTTTTCATCTTGCGATCTTTGAGTATCAATCTTGCGATCTTTGAGTTTCAATCTTGCTATCTTTGAGTTTCAATCTTGTGATCTTTGAATTTCAATCTAGCGATTGTTGACTTTCAATCTTGCGATCTTTGAGTTTCAATCATGCGACTTTGAGTTTCAATCTTGCTATCTTTGAGTTTCAATCTTGCGATCTTTGAGTTTTAATCTTGCTATCTTTGAGTTTCAATCTTGTGACCTTTGAATTTTAATCTTGCGATTTTTGAGTTTCAAGCATGCGATCTTTGAGTTTCAATCTTGCTATCTTTGAGTTTCAATCTTGCTATCTTTGAGTTTCAATCTTGCGATCTTTGTGTTTCAATCTTGCGATCTTTGAGTTTCAATCTTGCGATCTTTGAGTTTTAATCTTGCGATCTTTGTGTATCAATCTTGCGATCTTTGAGTTTTAATCTTGCTATCTTTGAGTTTCAATCTTGTGATCTTTGAATTTCAATCTTGCGATTGTTGAGTTTCAATCTTGCGATCTTTGAATTTCATACTTGTGATCTTTGAGTTTCAATCTTGCCATCTTTGAGTTTCAATCTTGCAATCTTTGAGTTTTTATCTTGCGATCTTTGAGTATCAATCTTGCGATCTTTGAATTTCATACTTGTGATCTTTGAGTTTCAATCTTGCCATCTTTGAGTTTCAATCTTGCAATCTTTGAGTTTTTATCTTGCGATCTTTGAGTATCAATCTTGCGATCTTTGAGTTTCAATCTTGCTATCTTTGAGTTTCAATCTTGTGATCTTTGAATTTCAATCTTGCGATTGTTGACTTTCAATCTTGCGATCTTTGAGTTTCAATCATGCGATCTTTGAGTTTCAATCTCGCTATCTTTGAGTTTCAATCTTGCGATCTTTGAGTTTTAATCTTGCTATCTTTGAGTTTCAATCTTGTGACCTTTAAATTTTAATCTTGCGATCTTTGAGTTTCAATCTTGCCATCTTTAAGTTTCAATCTTGCGATCTTTGAGTTTTAATCTTGCGATCTTTGAGTTTCAATTTTGTGATCTTTGAGTTTCAATCTTGCCATCTTTGAGTTTCAATCTTGAGATATTTGAGTTTCAATCATGCGATCTTTGTGTATCAATCTTGCGATTTTTGAGTTTCAGTCTTGCAATCTTTACTTTCAATCTTGCGATCTTTGAGTTTCAATCTTGCCATCTTTGAGTTTCAATCTTGCGATCTTTGAGTTTTAATCTTGCGATCTTTGAGTTTCAATTTTGCGATCTTTGAGTTTAAATCTTGCGATCTTTGAGTTTCAATTTTGCCATCTTTGAGTTTTAAAATTGCGATCTTTGAGTTTCAATCTTGCCATCTTTGAGTTTCAATCTTGCGATCTTTGAGTTTCAATCTTGAGATATTTGAGTTTCAATTATGCGATCTTTGTGTATCAATCTTGCGATCTTTGAGTTTCAGGCTTGCGATTTTTTAGTTTCAATCTTGCCATCTTTGAGTTTCAATCTTGCGATTTTTGAGTTTAAATCTTGCAATCTTTGAGTTTGAATCTTGCGATTTTTGAGTTTAATTCTTTCGATCTTTGAGTTTTAATCTTGCGATCTTTGAGTTTCAAACTTGCGATCTTTAAATTTCAATCTTGCGATCTTTGAGTTTCAATCTTGCAATCTTTGAGTTTTAATCTTGCAATCTTTGAGTTTTAATCTTGCTATCTTTTAGTTTAATCCTGTGATCTTTAAATTTCAATCTTGCGATCTTTGAGTTTTAATCTTGCGATATTTGAGTTTCAATCATGCAATCTTTGAGTTTCAATCTTGCTATCTTTGAGTTTCAATCTTGCGATCTTTGAGTTTCAAAATTGCGATCTTTGAGTTTCGGTCTTGCCATCTTTGAGTTTCAATCTTGCAATCTTTGAGTTTCAATCTTGCCATTTTTGAGTTTCAATCTTGTGATCTTTGAATTTCAATCTTGCCATCTTTGAGTTTCAATCATGCGATCTTTGAGTTTCAATCTTGCGATCTTTGAGTTTCAATCTTGCTATCTTTGAGTTTCAATCATGCGATCTTTGAGTTTCAATCTTGCGATCTTTGAGTTTCAATCTTGCGATCTTTGAATTTCATACTTGTGATCTTTGAGTTTCAATCTTGCCATCTTTGAGTTTCAATCTTGCAATCTTTGAGTTTTTATCTTGCGATCTTTGAGTATCAATCTTGCGATCTTTGAGTTTCAATCTTGCTATCTTTGAGTTTCAATCTTGTGATCTTTGAATTTCAATCTTGCGATTGTTGACTTTCAATCTTGCGATCTTTGAGTTTCAATCATGCGATCTTTGAGTTTCAATCTTGCTATCTTTGAGTTTCAATCTTGCGATCTTTGAGTTTTAATCTTGCTATCTTTGAGTTTCAATCTTGTGACCTTTGAATTTTAATCTTGCGATCTTTGAGTTTCAATCTTGCGATCTTTGAGTTTCAATCTTGCTATCTTTGAGTTTCAATCTTGCGATCTTTGAGTTTCAATCTTGCCATCTTTGAGTTTCAAAATTGCGATCTTTGAGTTTCAATCTTGCCATCTTTGAGTTTCAATCTTGCGATCTTTGAGTTTCAATCTTGAGATATTTGAGTTGTAATTATGCGATCTTTGTGTATCAATCTTGCGATCTTTGAGTTTCAGGCTTGCGATTTTTTAGTTTCAATCTTGCCATCTTTGAGTTTCAATCTTGCGATTTTTGAGTTTAAATCTTGCAATCTTTGAGTTTGAATCTTGCGATTTTTGAGTTTAATTCTTTCGATCTTTGAGTTTCAATCTTGCGATCTTTGAGTTTCAAACTTGCGATCTTTGAGTTTCAATCTTGCGATCTTTGAGTTTCAATCTTGCAATCTTTGAGTTTTAATCTTGCAATCTTTGAGTTTTAATCTTGCTATCTTTTAGTTTAATCCTGTGATCTTTAAATTTCAATCTTGCGATCTTTGAGTTTTAATCTTACGATATTTGAGTTTCAATCATGCAATCTTTGAGTTTAAATCTTGCTATCTTTGAGTTTCAATTTTGCCATCTTTGAGTTTCAAAATTGCGATCTTTGAGTTTCGGTCTTGCCATCTTTGAGTTTCAATCTTGCAATCTTTGAGTTTCAATCTTGCCATTTTTGAGTTTCAATCTTGTGATCTTTGAATTTCAATCTTGCCATCTTTGAGTTTCAATCATGCGATCTTTGAGTTTCAATCTTGCGATCTTTGAGTTTCAAACTTATAATCTTTGAGTTTCATTCCTGCGATCTTTGAGTTTCAATCTTGCGATCTTTGAGTTTTAATCTTTCTATCTTTGAGTTTTAATCTTGCGATCTTTGAGTTTCAATCTTGCAATCTTTGAGTTTTAATCTTGCTATCTTTGAGTTTAATCCTGTGATCTTTGAATTTCAATCTTGCGATCTTTGAGTTTTAATCTTGCGATATTTGAGTTTCAATCATGCAATCTTTGAGTTTCAATCTTGCTATCTTTGAGTTTCAATTTTGCCATCTTTGAGTTTAAAAATTGCGATCTTTGAGTTTCAGTCTTGCCATCTTTGAGTTTCAATCTTGCAATCTTTGAGTTTCAATCTTGCCATTTTTGAGTTTCAATCTTGTGATCTTTGAATTTCAATCTTGCTACTTTTGAGTTTCAATCATGCGATCTTTCAGTTTCAATCTTGCGATCTTTGAGTTTCAATCTTGCTATCTTTGAGTTTCAATCTTGCAAACTTTGAGTTTTAATCTTGCTATCTTTGAGTTTAATCCTGTGATCTTTGAATTTCAATCTTGCGATCTTTGAGTTTTAATCTTGCGATATTTGAGTTTCAATCATGCAATCTTTGAGTTTCAATCTTGCTATCTTTGAGTTTCAATCTTGCGATCTTTGAGTTTCAATCTTGCTATCTTTGAGTTTCAATCTTGCGATCTTTGAGTTTCAATCTTGCGATCTTTGAGTTTTAATCCTGCGATCTTTGAGTATCAATCTTGCGATCGTTGAGTTTCAATCTTGCGATCTTTACTTTCAATCTTGCGATCTTTGAGTTTCAATCTTGCCATCTTTGAGTTTCAATCTTGCGATCTTTTAATCTTGCGATCTTTGAGTTTCAATTTTGCGATCTTTGAGTTTAAATCTTGCGATCTTTGAGTTTCAATTTTGCCATCTTTGAGTTTCAAAATTGCGATCTTTGAGTTTCAATCTTGCGATCTTTGAGTTTCAATCTTGCGATCTTTGAGTTTAAATCTTGCGATCTTTGAGTTACAATCTTGCGATCTTTGAGTTTCAATCTTGAGATATTTGAGTTTCAATTATGCGATCTTTGTGTATCAATCTTGCGATCTTTGAGTTTCAGGCTTGCGATTTTTTAGTTTCAATCTTCCCATCTTTGAGTTTCAATCTTGCGATTTTTGAGTTTAAATCGAAATTCAAAGATCACAGGATTAAACTCAAAGATAGCAAGATTAAAACTCAAAGATTGCAAGATTGAAACTCAAAGATCGCAAGATTAAAACTCAAAGATTGCAAGATTGAAACTCAAAGATCGCAAGATTGAAACTTATAGATCGCAAGATTTAAACTCAAAGATCGCAAAATTGAAACTCAAAGATCGCAAGATTAAAACTCAAAGATTGCAAGATTGAAACTCAAAGATCGCAAGATTGAAACTAAAGATCGCAAGACTGAAACTCAAAGATCGCAAGATTGATACACAATGATCGCATGATTGAAACTCAAATATCTCAAGATTGAAACTCAAAGATGGCAAGATTGAAACTCAAAGATCGCATGATTGAAACTCAAAGATCGCAAGATTGAACCTCAACAATCGCAAGATTAAAATTTCAACCTTTCGATCTTTGAATTTCAATCTTGCGATCTTTGAGTTTCAAACTTGTGATCTTTAAGTTTCAATCTTGCCATCTTTGAGTTTCAATCTTGCGATCTTTGAGTATTAATCTTGCGATCTTTGAGTTTCAATCTTGCTATCTTTGAGTTTCATTCTTGTGATCTTTGAATTTCAATCTTGCGATCT
>JAQJVL010004974.1:0-39397 GCA_035578905.1 Stictocephala bisonia
CCGTGGCGTTTAATGAAATGATTGGTTTGCTTTCTTCTTTTACTAGAGTATCACATAGTCGATAATGATAAAAGACGGACCCTAGCACAATGAAAAATGCCTTTATGTGATGAAGTTAAGGCTCTTCACCATACAATACTGCTTTCTATAGATTTACAGAGTTTTAAATGTCAATCTTTGTCTAATCTAAAGATATTTGGGTGTAATACGAATTTTTTATGTCTCGTATTTCCTGTATAAAAACTACGCCACAGACGTAATACATTCCTTATAGGGTTTTGGTGAAATTTACATCTAACTAGCATAACGTAAAAAAATAGTTTACCATCTGCCATTTGAAAACCGTAAGAGATAATTGGGATCTTTTTCGTTAATTCACTACCATAGCCATGACTTAGGTTAACCTAACACAGGTAAACCAAACCTAACATAACATAACTAAACCTAACATAACATAACCCAACCAAATCTAACAAAACATAACCTAACCAAAGTAGTGGTAGTGAGTTTAACGGAAAAGGTTCAATAATTGCAGAATTTTGTTTAAAAAAATGTTTTATTTTTAAAGATCTTTAATTTGATATGCACATAGTCTCATATTACAACATTTTATGTAACCCCATTTCCATATAAAAAATGAGGTTTCGTCCGCATTTAAAAACCCAACAGAGAAATGACAAAACTTTAGTTTATGATTGTTAAAAACCTTTAATTTGATGTGCTGCATGGCATAGGGTCATATTTAAAATTTTTACTTAGACCTACTTTTATTCTTCGAAATTTTAACTATTTTTGAAACTTTGAAGATGATTAGATAAGTGCCGAATTTATTGTTATGTGAAAGGACATGTCATTGGTAGGTAGTATTGGATAAACATATTATGTCCTTGTGATGTACAGAAGAGTTACATAACATCAACATTAATAAGCAAAATTTTTCACTTTTTGGGCCACCCTACCCCTAGGATTAGGAATAAATTGAAAATGTTTTTATTAAAATGATAAGGCTTTTAATGCCATAAAAATGAGGTGTAACACGCCCAAGTTGATATTTGAAACTGTTGAGATTCGAACCTGTGTCCCTCATTTTTGGGTACGTCTTGTATTTTAAATAGAACTATAACCGTTTTTGGGCGTTGCCATGAGATTTATTAGGTTTACAGTCAAACGGTTCAGCTACAGGGTATTGTACCTGGTTGATCTGAAACACCCTGTACTGTATATCTATAAGAGAAATAGGTCACGAATAAAGTTACAGAATAAAAATATTTATTTGTATACTTCTAATTATTGTTACCACTAATGAATAGTGAGCATTTTACTAAGTGAGTGTTACAATCATCCTCACAATAAACTCGTAGTCGTTTGTACATTCGTAGCATTTTAATAACTGATTACGGCTATTGTTCGTAATCACTTGTTCTCCAATAGCCATAATGAGTTTCTGAGGTTGTTATTGTTTTTGGTAAATGTTAAAATAATATATGAAATGAAATATAGCGAACTGGCTCTCGTTGCTTGGCAACGGTTAAACAACGCCCTTTGCGCCACCATATTGATTATGCGGCTGTTTTTACTACATTTTTATTTTTGTCTCGTTCATGGCAATAAGTTCCATCAACACATAGAGGGAGCATAATTTGTTTCATTATGCATGATTTTTTTATTATTTTTGTATTACTTTATTTGATATAAAATCGACATAAAGACCTAGTTAAAAAATAGTAATTTTTCCAGTTTTTAATTTTTAATCAAATGAAACGTGTGAGAAATTCGTGGTACTGTGCATTGCAATGTGTTTCAACTTATTGAATAATTTATGCCATTTAAAAACGCCTATTTAGACACAAAACATAAGTAACGTTTCCATTTCTACTTTCACAGAACTTCAAACTAAACATTAATTCACATACACGGGAATCATTAGAATTTTTAACCATTGGGTATGACAATCTAATTAATACAATAATAATTTTGTTGTACATTGCTTATAGATGTGCATATCATTTGCATAACTTCAAATATCGTACTATAAAGAAAACGAACGAGCTTCCTGTCACTCTTTATTTGAGGCTCGTGCTCTTCGTGTTTTACGGGACAGCGAGAACACGTAATTAGAACAGACGGCGGTATCACGCCGAGGCTGCGCTCTAGATTGTGACGTCACATGGGCGAATCAATTAAGTACTAATATACCGGTAGCTAAATCTACCAATTAAATGGAATCTTTCAGATAAGTTACAGCAATGTTAAACTTACTCTCTGAAGTCCAGACGCTGTATTCAAGGTTCCATTTTCCTATATCGTTTGGTAAATACCAAGATAGACTGCCCTGATCTCCTAGAGAGAGTAAACTTCAGAGTTCCAAGTGGCACCCGCTCAGAGATCGCTTCTCCAGGCCATCCGGGAATACATCGTTCGATGGCGAGGATTCAACAGCAAGGAAACCGCATTGGTATTTTCTTCTTATCTGAATTTTCTTTAAAGAGGGCCTTGCACAAGAACTATCAAGACATTTTTCGTTGATTAAATTGTTGTATTTACAATCATATATTAGTATATATTATATTATTACTATTATACACCATATATTACCATATTATAAAGCATTATAGATTAATTTAATCTTTAAGTTCATGTATATTTATGACCATTATGTAATAGTTATGCCGTTGTCTATAGAGAATAAAGCTAATTGTAAGCAAGGTGGCTTTTGTTCCTCCACCCAGCTTTCACTTCGCCCATATGACGCCATGGGAGATGCACGTGATGACTACCGTCTTCGTTTATAGTTTCTCTTAATTATTGTGCCGTTGGCATAGGAACAACTGAACTGCGCTAAATCGCAGCAGAATGCTAAACTGTCGCAGACGGGGTTACGTGCATAGGCATATTCCAAAGCTCTCCCATTCTGCAAAGTATTTCCCTCCACATTTTACTCCTCAAACTTCTCTCTCCCCATCCCTCTTTCTGCAGAAGTATGCAGGACTTGTGCGTAGCTCCACACGATGATCCAGCAAGTTACTGCACAATGTTAGTTCTGGTTTTCACTTTAGCCGGCGTTTTCTGTGTCTTTTAAAATAGAGATATCGATTTAAACTGACTTCCAATTACTGCAGATGTTCATTTTGTTTCAGCTTAGAAAAAGATGTTCAATTTTTTATTAGCTAGCATACTACCCACGTGAAAGTAGGTTACTTATGTCTTTGTTGGATTGGGCTTTAGCTTCAATGTTCTAAAATAATTATTGAGTATGGATAGATCAAGTGTTTGGATAGAGGAGTATGGATAGAACATATATATAAATGTTGTGGACTGTGTAGTGGGTAAGTCAAATGAATAATGTATACATTTAATAAAAGCAGGAGGACTTTCCATGTCATACTTGTGTGTGGTTGGGCAAATCTTTCAACGTTGTACTTGTGTGGATGAATGGGACGGCCATTGATGTTTTAGATGTGAGGGTTGGTGGAAGTCAACATGTCAAACATATATGTGAGCTGGCTAGGAGGTCTGTCAGTGTTAGTTTGACAGATTCCTAAACATTAGTCGTATGTCTGTGTGGAGGTGGATTAACGTCAGTCGTATGTATCTGCAGGGAGGGTGGGTGTGTAAGTATTATTTGTATGTCTATGTGGGGGTGGGTTAACGTCAGTCGTATGTATCTGCAGGGAGGGTGGGTGGGTAAACATTAGTTGTATGTCTGTGTGGGGGTGGGTTAACGTCAGTCGTATGTATCTGCAGGGAGGGTAGGTGGGTAAACATTAGTTGTATGTCTGTGTGGGGTTGGGTTAACGTCAGTCGTATGTATCTGCAGGGAGGGTGGGTGGGTAAACATTAGTCGTATGTCTGTGTTGGGGTGGGTTAACGTCAGTCGTATGTATCTGCAGGGAGGGTGGGTGGGTAAACATTAGTTGTATGTCTGTGTGGGGGTGGGTTAACGTCAGTCGTATGTATCTGCAGGGAGGGTGGGTGGGTAAACATTAGTTGTATGTCTGTGTGGGGGTGGGTTAACGTCAGTCTTATGTATCTGCAGGGAGGGTGGGTGGGTAAACATTAGTTGTATGTCTGTGTGGGGGTGGGTTAACGTCAGTCGTATGTATCTGCAGGGAGGGTGGGTGGGTAAACATTAGTTGTATGTCTGTGTGGGGGTGGGATAACGTCAGTCGTATGTATCTGCAGGGAGGGAGGGTGGGTAAACATTAGTTGTATGTCTGTGTGGGGGTGGGTTAACGTCAGTCGTATGTATCTGCAGGGAGGGTGGGTGGGTAAACATTAGTTGTATGTCTGTGTGGGGGTGGGATAACGTCAGTCGTATGTATCTGCAGGGAGGGAGGGTGGGTAAACATTAGTTGTATGTCTGTGTGGGGGTGGGTTAACGTCAGTCGTATGTATCTGCAGGGAGGGTGGGTGTGTAAACATTATTTGTATGTCTGTTTGGGGGTGGGTTAACGTCAGTCGTATGTATCTGCAGGGAGGGTGGGTGTGTAAACATTAGTTGTATGTCTGTGTGGGGGCGGGTTAACGTCAGTCGTATGTATCTGCAGGGAGGGTGGGTGGGTAAACATTAGTTGTATGTCTGTGTGGGGGTGGGTTAACGTCAGTCGTATGTATCTGCAGGGAGGGTGGGTGGTTAAACATTAGTCGTATGTCTGTGTTGGGGTGGGTTAACGTCAGTCGTATGTATCTGCAGGGTGGGTGGGTTAACAACAGTCGCTTACCACACTGTTTGTTTTAGTTCAACAAACTACTACTACTGTCAACAAAAACTACTGTTTTGGACAAACAGTAATAAATAACAGTAATAAACAACAGAAATAATAACAGTAATAAACGGAAGTAATAATATAACAGGAATACATAACAGTAATAAATATCATTAATAAATGGAAGTAATAAAATAACAGGAAAAACATAACAGTAACAAGAACAGTATAAAATAACAATAATAAATAGAAGTAATAAATTAATAGACACACAGTATAAATAACAAGCACTAATAGGAGGCTCATGGAGTCATTCTAAATTAGTTAAAGTAGCTTTGAGACTTAATTCAAGGCAAAACCGATCTCAGCAAATTACAACAATCAATTTTCAACAAACAAGAGTCCTAAGAAAACGAAAAAAAAATCTACAGTAACTTATGTATACTATCTTTAAAAGAATTTTGACTTGAGTTGAAGAAGTCTACATGAGGTGCAACAATATTCCCTTGACGTTGGATGCGGACCAATGTGGAGTACAGCGCATAGTTCGTACTGGATTGCTGCCTACCAAAGAGGTCCCGGGATCTAGTCGCTATAGGAACGTGAAAATTAATTCCACCGAGCAGCTCACTGCAATCCAACAGTCCATTGACAATCTTGTACAAAAACAATATGTCATGAATAGTACGCCTGGACAGCAAAGTAGGTAGGTTCATCTGCTCAGCCAGAGCACCCAAGGGAACTTCCCTATAGGCAAATCCAAGTTTGATTCCAGCTAGCCGTAAGAATCTATTCTGGATCCTCTGAAGGCGATCGATAAGTGTAGATTGATGGGGTGCCCATACTACTGAGGAGTACTCCAGTAAAGGCCTTACATTGCAACAGTATAGTGTTCTGAGAGATTGCAGTTGGGAAAAGTGCCTCGATGAGCGTACTAGGAGCCCCAACGCTCGGCTAGCCTGGAGGCAAATCCTTGTGACATGCGCTTCGGCACTAAGGGATGACATCCACTCCACTCCAAGATCCTTAATAGTTGAAGGCCTCTTAAGGATAGCACCTTCTACGTTGTAGTCAAACCGAAGAGGAGAGAGAATTCTGTGAAAACAGAAACTGAAAGACTTCTTGATATTCAAGCACATCCTGTTATCACTACTCCATTTTTGAACAGCTTGAAGGTCGCCCTGAAGTAACTCACAATCATAGATCTGCTTCACTGAATTTTAGATCTTTATATCATCTGCAAATAGTAAACAGTTGGTTTTGATGCAATGGACTATATCATTAATAAAGACACAGAATAGTGTTGGTCCCAAGATAGAGCCCTGTGGTACTCCGGAAGTCCCAAAGAAAGGATCAGATGTAGCTGAAGCAAATTTCACCCTAAGGCACCTGTCACTAAGATAGCTGGTAAACCATTGAAGTAGACTTCCGTTTACACCATACGCTGACAGTTTATCCAGCAGACGCTGATGACACACCATGTCAAAAGCCTTTGAAAAATCCAGATATAGGACATCGACTTGTTCCCTCCTCACAAAGGCATCCACTACAAATTTCTGAAGAGAAATTAGGTTTGTAGAAGTAGACCGTCCACATACAAATCCATGTTGATTTGGAGCCAATTGCTTCCACAAGAATGGTCCAACATTCCTTAAAACTATTCGTTCAAAAACCTTGGCAAGTCCTGACTGAATTGCAATTGGTCTATAGTTAGTTACGTCATCAGCCGGTCCTGATTTATGTATAGGCACAATGTAACTATTCTTGAGTTCTGACGGGTATATACCCAATTTCAGAGATCTATTGAAGAGACCAACCAAATGACCGGACAAAACAGGACTGCAATACCTCAATACTAATGGCGGGATTAAGTCAGGTCCACATCCCTTTGAGACATCTAGAGAGTTAAGGGCGTCTTGCACTCCTGGAGAGTGACTTGGCAAGATGAAAGTGCATCAGAATAATTGAAATTAAAGCCTCCTGGTAGGTAGTGAGGATCTGAGGGTGTAAATACCGAATTAAAGAAATCCGCGAAATACTGGCACATAATAGAGGGTTCAGTTGTAGAGTGATTTTCATACTTCATACTCGAAGGGTGAGGACTAGCCTTTCTTGTATCTTTAACAAAACTCCAGAAGATCTTCGGATTATATGGTAGGACATTTTGTACATGGGTAATATAAGATTGAAAGCAGTTTTTAGACATATCCTTACATCTCTTACGAACTCGTGCAAATCTAAAGTAATCCTGAGGATTTAACGTTTGCTTATACATCTTATGTAACCTCTTCTTGAGTATCACCAGGTCCTTCATCTCTCTACTAAACCACGACGGATACTTGTATGAGCCAATTCTTCTAGTAGGGGTGTTGGCTAGGACTATATCACGGACCTTAGTGATAAGTAAAGAAAAGAAAACCTTCACTTCTACCCATAATGAAGCCTTCTCAGTTAAAAAAAATAGTTACATTGATTCTTAGGGGTATAAGTTGAGATTAAAGAATGAGGGACTAGGGTTTAAGTTAAAGTAATGGAAAATGCACTGGAAATTCTTTGATTCTTTGAAATTCTAAGACAGGGCTGGCTTTATTAAAGAGTGCCAAACTATCATAAAAAGCTGATTTTGGACCTTTTCCGTTAATTCACTACCACTACTTTTTCGTTTCCTTCACTACCACCACTTTTTTATTGCAATTACGGTTAGAATAGGTTATGTTCGGTCAGGTCAGATCAGGTTAGGGCGCTACTAAAGTTGATCACAAACTGGTAAATCCAATATTGACTTAGGAAAGTGATAACATAAGGCCATGGATATCAGATTCCTAGCGGATAAGAAATACTATGGCACAGTGGACCTAAAAAGTGAGTGGGTAACAGTGTTTAGAGCAATAGAATATTTATCAAGTGGTAGTGAATTTGAATTAACGGAGACAAAAAAAGTAGTGGGAGTGAATTAACGGAAGATCCCTGATTTTTTTTACTGTGTTCACCTTGATATTTAAACCACTTGCTAATCGGAAGAAAACATTCCAAGAATTTATACGTTAGACTTACATCTACAGTTTAAGAATTTAAACCTCACAGGAACCTAATAACAGATCTGCAACCTTACTTATGGAGTGTAGCATTAAAAGTAGGAAGCTTGGACTCTTTCAGATGAATCTGAAAACTCAAACATTTACCGTAACATAGCAGTGCACTCTACCTCAGAAGCCTCCAACTACAAATAATGGGATGTTGTTTCGTGATGATTCATCATCCAGAAGGGCGATGATTCGGATTGGTATAGGAGTAAGAAGAAAAAATGAACGGAAAGACAATTTCGTTGTGAAGCAGTGACTTACCTGGCTTCTCTAATTCACAAATTGAATAATATTGTATCTCAATAGATTACAAAATATTCATGAATTAACTGGTTTATTTTAATTTTTGTATGGATATTTTTAAATAACATGAGTGAAAAAGATACATAAAGAATTGTACATTCTACTTATAAAGAAAACTAGTACTATATCTACTTTCATTGGTATAGTCTATATCTAGTATAATTGGTCGGTAGCTTAGTTGGTTCAATCCCAGCTTCATGTGCTAAAGGTTCTCAGTTCGATCCCAATCAGAATCAATACATTTTGAGAAGGATCAGCTGATAACCACCGGCTGTTCATTTGTCATTGGGCTATCAATCAATGACACTTTCTAAGGAATAGTCGGCCTTAGTTTGTAACAATGACTACATTCGCTCATCTACACTCATTCGAAATCCATATTCGCCCATATCTTGACGATCGGCGACTCATGAATAAATAAATAAATTCATAAAAAACAACATAGACGTAAAGCCTACGAATTTCAAATATTAAAACTAATTTCTATTATCAATTACTACTCATATTATTAAGCACTTTACTTACTAAGTAGTAAGTTAAGTGCTTAATATGAAGTCATATTAAGCAATGTGTCTAAATCTGCATGTGACATCATCTCTTGTTTATCTAATTATCTGTATTAGATAATATACTCGTACATGTTTAAAAAGAAAATCTGCGCTTGTTCCATGGCCATCAGTCAATACTTTGTCATGTTATGTAGTAATCAAATAAAATTGTTTTCCTATTTATAATTTGGCCATTTTCAAGCCACTTTACAGTTCTTAAAGTATATTATTGTCTCCAATTAACCTAATTACTTAGAACTCATGAGGAACTAAATGCAACTCTTACATTTATTGTAATTTAACTCTTCAGAGGCAATTTAACGTGCACGTTCTGGATGCAGTTACTAACAGACTTTGTGTTCAATTATCTCGCCTTCTCAACGTCTCGTGGGCTGTTCTGACGCATTTCCTTGACCAGCGGAGCCTTCTGAACAAGAACGTATAGTTGTAATTTCACTTTTAAAAATTCAGCTTTATGATCAAAAGAGTGTCAAAGGGGGGACGATTGGAAAATTTAAAGATTTTTGTGAAAAATCCAACCACGCAAATCCTGACGTATGACACACTATTCTAATGTAGAATTTTACACTGAATCAGGAAATGTCTTTCGTTTTGATGCAACTCTTACAATAAAGCCTCCAGAGGCAACTTAACGTGCACGTTCAGGACGTAATTGCTAACAGACTTTGTGTCCAATTATCTCACCTTCTCGATGTCTCATGGGCCGTTCTGAAGCATTTTCTTGACTAGCGGAGCCTTCTGAACAAGAACATAGAGTTGTAATTTCACTTTAAAAAATTCAGCTTTTTGATCAAAAAAGTGTCAAAGGGGGGGGACCATTAGAGATTTGAAGATTTTTGCGAAAAATCCTACCACGCAAATCCAGACGTACGACATACTATTCTGGGGTAGAATTTTACACTGAATCAGGAAATGTCTTTTGTTTTGGTGCATCTCTTACAATAAATCCTCCAGAGGCAATTTAACGTGCATGTTCAGGACTCAATTGCTAACAGATATTGTGTCCATTTATCTCACCTTCTCAACGTCTCATGGGCCGTTCTGACGCATTTCCTTGACCAGTTTTTTTTTTTTTTTTTTTTTTTTTAATTAGTTTTTTTTGTAATACCATATTTCTGTATTTTATTACTGTAATCACATTAATTTGCAAATATGTTCAGTAAGGATTTTTTTCAAGATTTCAGTATAATACCATTAAAAATCTGGCGGTCAGTCTGTGACCAAACAGCAATTGCAAAAACTTCTCAGCAGTCCTAATGCAGAGCTGCCTAGCTAAAGACTGCTCAACTACAACGATTTTTAAACCACCCGACTCGCACGTTAGAAGACTTGTAGTTTGCCGTTCTGTATTTAAGTTCCTCTAAGATTTAAAGTTTAAATAATATGAATTTAATGTAAATTTTGACATCTGCAAAAATGTGTTGTATGAACTTAAGTATGCAAATTAAATACAAATCTCAATCTTGTGAATGGACAGACAATACACAAATATATGTAATAGCGTGTTCTTAGAGAACAGTTATTGATTCAACAGATAATTCTTATAGTAACAAATGTTCACTTTATTTTCTATGGATAGCATTTTTGTCAGTTTTGGTAATCTTTAACATGTTCAGCATGGCTGGCGGCAATCGGCGGCCACTACGTAGTGCAGCGGGCGCCTATAGGAGCTTCATGCGTTCGATCTTTTGGCAGAAACAACCAGCTGATGGTTATTAATTGAGGTTACGTTGTGATTCTAAGCTGTTGTTAGTGAGTTGGAACGCATAATAGTGCTTTTCATTTTTAGTTTTGTAAAAGTCACCAATAATTAAATTTTCAATTTAAAATCTAGCATCTTGTAAATAATATTGTGTCAATTTAGATTGTTCTATATAATAAACATTGGAAATATAGTGGCAATAAGTTTGTAAATAATATTTTTGTAACATACATTTACATAATGAATCTAAAAACTAACAAAAAACATGTACAGGCACCTGTAGCATTCTGAACCAAAACCCTAAAAAATGTCATCCTGTGTGATGCGGGCGCCTATAAGATATATTGTATGAATTAACTGTAATTGAGTGTGATTTAAAAAGTAATTAATAAAATAATAATTCAGAACCTGGGGAAATACTTGTGAAAATAGTCATAGCACTGAACGAGTTAATGGAGTGGAAGATTCTGTCCACAAGCAACTTGCCTAGATAAAAAATACATTATATATGATTATAGAGGATCGCTTTTAAATTTGAGTTCATAATATCTTACAAAACTTTATACTATACTATGAATGTTATTATACTAATTTTGTAATGCTGTTATAAATAATTTATGGATTTCAACTGACGAGTTTATCCTCATCCCAGGTGAAAAACTGTTTTCAAATATAACCGAAAATTATAAGTCACTTCTATCATTCTTGAGGAAAATTGCTTTTGGAAAATTCTTGTCTCACATTTTATGAAAATGATCAAAAACACTGGGATACAATAAAAAATACACACAATGTAATTTTTTATAAGTTTTACTAAAAAAGTCTCAGTTTTGAAGTAATGTTTTTTAAGAAAGATAAGTAAAATCACTCAGTCACCGAGATTGCTGCATTTGGTTCTTGAAGCAGCAGACTGTCAGTAATTTATACTAAAACAGCTTAGAAATAATAAATACTGAATAATACATAAAAAAAACTAACTGAATAAGCTTAAAAGAAATAATTTGTATATTTTTAAAAATTATATACTCTCGCATGACATGTGTTTTAACTGACTATATTATTTATATCTAATAAAATTAATAATTGACTGTATCGCTAAAAAATTTATATTGCCTCTAAAAGATTTTTCCTCGATTTAAAAAAAACATTCTGGTAATAGAGAAAGTGTTCTATTTCAGAAGTTACAAAGAGTTTACAACTTAAATAGTTTTATAAATATCACAAAACTGGTTTAACAAAATTTATTAGACTGGATGCGTTTACGATTACAGATTACACAAAAATATAAACTTATTGAACTTTAATGACTGCTTTTATGTTAAATAAAACAATTCTCACTAATAACTCATTAAAAATGTAAATTTATATATTAAAAATACTACATGACGAACAAATCCTTAAAATTAAAAAAGTATTAGTTATTCTTAACATTCCTTCCAAAATTATATTCTTATATTAATAAAAGGCTTGTACAGATTGGACTGGGATAACACTTCAAGAGCTTTGTAAATAAACTAAAAATGTAAAAAAAAATTCATTATGATTTAAAAAATTGGAAAACAAATAAAAATACCAGAAAATAAAACTTAAGGGCATAAATTATTACTTAACAAATTCTGTTTACAAAGCCATGATAGACAAAAGTCAGAATGAAAAATACACCATAGAAAGAAACTGACAGACATTCCACTCAATGAGATTATAACATCGTTCATGTATAATGTACATGACAATCTAACTGCTCAGAAAATTTGACTCAAGAAAGTAAGAAAAACACACAAAGCATAAACACAAACAAGAAAAAATATTATAATTAAAATGGACATAAAAACTATTTGGGTAGAGCTATGACAGATGACAATGTCCAACTTTTGCATATACCTTTGATAAATTAAACCATTAACAAACTATTCATTCAATCTTCATAATTATTTTATCCATGTTTTTGGAAATACAATACAAATTTAAACAAAAACTGTGATGTAAAATCATGCAATATGGTATATATGTTATGTTACAAGGGGCCCCATGGTCCCAGGTGCTACGCTTCTCGCCTTCGGAGTTTCGGTTTCAGGTTTGATTTCTGTTGATGATGGTTGGTAAAAATTTTACCTCATATCCCTCAGTGTTGACTCAGCGTAATAAGGCAATAGAGAAGTTTCAACTTCAGTAGCCCATTCTGAGAAATGAATGCTGAAACTAAAGGCATCACACTCGATATGCACAATTCCGAGCAAAAAAATATGCTGTCCATCTGCATGGTCCTTGTGGACCCATTCATGGATTATTATTACAATGTAACAAGAATTACCAAAAGAATTAAAGTAGATATTATAGTTTGCAAGAAAACAGATAAATCTCAGACATAGTAATCCTTTCTCAAATTAAAATGAAAACTGTACAAATTAAACAATAACTGTAAGACAATGATAAAGAAAATATACTAATGCACTCTTGCCACACATTAAGATCCTGGCAACTACAACCTTCTTTTGTCAGTTTATGATAAATTAACTGAAAAATGCATGTTTTCCAAATGTATTATATGATGGAGTATTACATGAAGCATATTAAAATCAATGACAAAACAGATTTAATTAGAAAAAATAGTAATTTTATGGTTTCCATTAGAACACATAGTTGCGTCATTCACATATATTGTAATATTATAATACACCTTGTTGTTGTTATAAAATTATAACAAGGTGCCTAGATGATTTAGTTTTATTTTCTGTTTATTTTGCAGAAACTTACAAATAAAATATTGAACCAAATAAAAGGAAATTTATAAAACAATGCTTTTTTCACACCAGCAGAAGAATGCATTTTATACTCATAGTTAACATGTTAAAAAAACAAATAATTTGAGAAAACCAAATAGATTTTTCTTTTATTTATACGTATTGAACGAACATTGCCATGGTCTTAACTGCCACTAGAAAGTTACAGCGAGGATTGGAGCTACATAGAAGTGGGAGACCAGAAATTCATTTCACGAAGTTGAGATGGTTTCGGCCTAGCAACCTTTACTTTGGGCTTGATTACAACTGGTTCTGATGCATTCTGGGGTGGTTCCTCAGGGATTTTGAGGTCATTCATTGAGCTACGAAGGCTGTTGGTCTCCTGCATGTAACTCAGCAACCACCGGTGCCTGGTCTCCCGCCCTTGGGATGCAATGTTGTCAGTTGAACCTGCAATATCATTAAGGCTGTTTGGTCAACAAAATTTTCGATTTCAATGACTATTCATTGAATGATTCAATGATCATTCAATGATTAATATTCAATCAGCTATAAAACACCTCCCAAGTAGTTCCTTCATTAAAATTATGTTTATAGTTATAAATACATTATCTCGAAGATGAAAATTTGGGCTTCCATGGTACATACAGAATTCAGAAACTATTTTCCCGAGTATTCCCAAATTTTTAAAACAGACCCTCACAGGACTGGTCCTGCTCATTAGTTATTTTAAATTACGTAATTTTACTGCAAATTAGTAAATTTGATTTTAAATAATCAATGTTATATGTTTGCTTTTATTTTATTACGACGAGAAATACAATGTCGTGTTTGGCATCTTATGCTTTTTAATATCACACAATTTTCAAAATTGATTAACTTTATATACTCAACTTTTGTATGTACTTTTATACGCATGTTATATTACAATCCAATCGCTACGCACACGTAAAGCAAGACACAGCAACCGCACCCGCAGGATCACGCTTAAACGACTTCCTGCAATTATACCCCAACCATCCCAAGTAAGGGGGAAGGGTCGAGTGTCTCTGTATGAGTAGATCGCTGTCAGACGTACAGTCAGCGCTTCAAGCGGAATTTAGTTGTACCTAAAGTCAGCCGAACCGCCTTAAAGGATAGCACATCAAGACAGTACATAATCTTATTGTTTGAAATGCCTACTTATTTTATGCTATAATTGCTGATGCACTTGGCTGATCTGTATAAGAAATTTATTAATTTTAAGGAAAACCATGACTTGTTCTACAACAATTTAACGTTGTTTCTTGATTTTTTATTTATTATTTTTTATTTGATGGTATTTAAAATATTTGTATTTTATAGAAGTAAAAGAATAACATCTTATTATTAAGCAGAGAAATGTCCTATAAGGTCTTGTAGATCAGAATGTGTTACAAGGTTAGTAGAATTCATACTAATCAATTATTGTAATTGAAGATCATATCCAACTATGCAAATTGTGATCATACCTTAGATCTACAATCTAGGTTTTAAAAAAAACATTTTTTTAGATTTCGACCATTGAAATCCATAGCGCATAGCTTTTAATTTTTGTGAATCTGGCTAGATATATATTCAAAATGATCACAAGGCCATATCATGATAATGATCGAGCAAACTGACATTTTTAAATTCAAAATTGCCTTCCATTGTTTCTCTGTTAAATACCAAAAGGGACAGGACATATAAAATAACAAGGATAAAAATAAAGAAAGACTGTTACAGTTTCAAACAGACAAAAATACTCACTTCATAACCAGACAGAACAACCAACCTAAGATAATAAAGTGAAAACATTCAAAATCAAACACTTCTAACTCACTAGGAAAGAAAAAAAATACAAAATTTTCAAAAATGAAGTACTTTATTTAAGAAGCAGATTTACTTAGTTATTTATTTTTATTCTTATAAATTATATAATGGCATGGTTATGACTTGAATTGATATATACTAAACTTTAATCTATTTACAATTTAATTATTAGATTAATGTCGGATAGTTCCGTTATTTAAAGGTTAAACTAGTAACTGAATCGTCATGGCTAATGTTGGCGCAGAAGTCATGTGCATCCGAATTTGAAGGTTGATTACTAAAAACCTAAGAGTCTTACAGAAAATCTAATCACATCATTGTTTTCTTTGTTTAATTGTACATAGTGATGTTTGCATTTTTTAATGTTGTTTTCGATGTGCATCAAGTTTAAAACATTATTACTAAAAAATCCCCTAATGTATGGCATTTATATTTTAATAGCTGGTTGATAAGGATGTTTTCTATGAATTTTAGAATTTTTATTTTTCGAGAAATAAATTTCCTGTCAGTACCCTGAAACATTGTTTTCTTGGGTTCAAATCAAATCAAATCTTCTTTATTCATGGAATATACATTGTATACAATTGAATAGTGTCAATATGAACAGGATCAATATAAATATTACCTACTTCTATTTCTAAAAATACAAAACATGCAATTTTCTTTACTACTATGTTGTACATTATGTTTGCAAGGGGGTGGAAAAGTACTCTTCTAGGGAATATAATGTCTTATTTATAAGAAAAGTTTTAAGTTTTTGTTTAAATTTTTTGAAGTTGGTTTCTTTTTTAATATTAAGTGGTATTTCTTTCAGAAACTTCACTCCCATATATGTTGGTTTTTTCTCAAAAAACTTTAAATTGTGATGAGATATAATTATACCTTTTTTGTTTCTAGTGTTGTAAGGATGAGGTGTGAGGGAGGAATTAGATTCAAAAGCAATTTGATTGTTCTTAGCAACGAGGATTGTGTCAAATATATACTGTCCATAGACCGTTAAAATCCCCAAATCTTTAAAACGCTCTTTAGTTGTTTGGTCATGTTTTAATTTCAAAATAATTCTAACTGCTCTTTTTTGCAGTTTTAAAATGCTGTCCATATTTTTTGATGTTGTGGAACCATAAAGGCATATACCATAAGACAAATGAGAATGAATGTTAGCAAAATATATATTCCTTAGAGTTTTTTGGTTACAGAAAAAGGCCATTCTATACAGCGAGTATTCCTGAACTCAGTTTTGATAACAATTTACTAATATACTCATTCCAGCTTAGGTGTTTATCAAGTGTTAATCCCAGAAAAGTCGTACTGCTTTTGCTTTCAATCTCTTGTGAATTATATGTAATTAATGGTTCTGTTAACTGCTTATTCTGGTAAGTTTTGAATCTAATAAAATTGGTTTTTTGTACATTTAATTTTAGGTTATGCTTACTTAGGAATTGTCCAATATTTTCCAATTCAACGAAACTGAGTATTTCAACTTGATCTACAGAATTTGCTGAAACTTTCAAATTTGAGTCGTCAGCGTAAAGGCAAAGGTTTTTTGTGGCAGATATGTAAGAGAAGTTGCTAAGTCGTCAATATAACATAAAAAGAGTAGAGGGCTCATTATTGACCCCTGTGGGACACCAAAATTGATACGTTGAGTTTCTGAGACCACTTTTGTAATATAGTTTTCTTTCGTTAAATGAGTGATTTCAACAAATTGGGATCGATTCATAAGGTATGATTGGAACCATTTGATTGCATTTTTTGAAAACCTATTAATTAATTGTAATTTTTCAATCAAGACAGGATGGTTTACACTGTCGAATGCTTTTGACAGATCCATAAAAATACCTGTTGTGTATTCATTTTTATCCACTGATTCAATTAAAGATTCAATGAATGAAACTGCTGCTGTTATTACTGATTTTCCTGGCCTAAAACCATGTTGAATGGTATTTAATAATTTAGAATCTTCCAAGTAAGTTATTAACTGGTTATTTGCAATTTTTTCGTAAATTTTTGATATTACTGGGAGAATAGAGATGGGCCGATAATTTGATGCGGTTTGTAAATCACTGTATTTGTGAATTGGTATAACTTTCGATGTTCTTAATTGTTGAGGGAAAATTCCTGAAACAAATGATGAGTTAATAAGATGGCTAAAGATGCTGCTTAAATGATGTTTGGCGTTTTTAATAACTTTTATTGGAATTTCATCATGACCGACGGAATTTTTGTTCTTCAATGAGTCAATAACCTTTTCCACCTCCTCTGCATCAACAGGCTTAAAATTAAAAGTACTCTTAAATAACAGGTCTTTGACATTACCGTTACACTCTTTTTTTAAAGATTTGTACAATTCAAGGTTGTACAATTTTTCATAGTAATATCCTCGTCTATGTTGACAAAATAATCATTAAATACATCAGAAATTACTTTTGGGCTAGTGATAGTAGTTTTCCCATCTTGTAAAGTAATATTTTTTACACCATTCTGATTTTTTTTACCGACTTCAGAGTTAATAATAATATCCCATGAAGTTTTTTGTATATTAGAAGACTTTTGAATTTTGTTCTCAAAATAATCAATTTTAGCTTGAGTTATGTTTGCTTTAAAATTCAGTTTTCTTCGCTTCAGCGATTCTTTTAGTGAAAAACCATTTTTACTGTCTCGAATTGTTTTAGCCAATTGTAAAAGTTCCTTTTTTTCATGTTTCAGATCCTCTGAAAGCCAAGTTTGTTTACATTTTTTTTCAGTAATGGTAACCTTAGGAAAACAATTTGGGCCATGTTAACATTGGCCCAAGTTTCATTTTTTAAAAGTCTACTAAGGTAGTTCATGTTCTCATTTGAAAATTTACGAATTTTGCGTTTTATTGGTGGCTTTTTTTCTGTTTTCAATCCTAAATTATTGAGATGTAACAACTGTCCGTCATGATCGGAGAGGCAAGTTATAACCCCTTCAATAGATGTCATTGTGCTGTCAAGGTTTTTAACTATAAAATTATCAATTGCTTATAGAGAATTTTCCGTTACTCTTGTTGGGAAATTAACAAGATATCTCATGTTATGACTTTTTAGAACATTTTTTAACATTTTATGCTCTGAGTCATTTTTTAAAACATTAATGTTGATGTCCCACCCGAAAATTATATATTTATACTTCTTAGAGAAGAAGTCAACCAATGTGCTTAATCTATCCAAAAATACAACATAATTTGAACAAGGTGATCTATATAATCCTATAATTAACAATCTAATATTATCAAGAGTAAAACTACTAACACAGAATTCAAATTGTTTGTCTTCAAGTAAGTTTTCTGACATAATCGTAGGTACTTCCACCCGTTTCCAGTTTAAACTTTGTTTACAAAGTATTAAAACTCCACCTTTAAGAGCACTTTCTCTGCAATAAAAACTATTAATTTCGTAATCTTGAATATGAAGTCTGTTTATTTCATTAATTTTCATGTCATGCTCGGTCAATACTAATATTTGTAGATTTAATTCACTAAGAATGACTAGTAACTGATCAATTCTAGAGGCCAGATGTTGGATGTTTTGGTGAAAAATTGTCAGGGAAATTGTTTTTTTACCTTTTTTACCTTTTTATTTGAGCCAGTGCTATTGTCGAGTTTAAAGAGGAAACGGGGTCTTTGGTATTCTGAGAATTTAGTGATATAGGCTGTGATGTGTTGGTAAGGATGTCTGTTAGTGCTTCTGGTTGTGTTTCAATGTGTTTTTGTTGGATTATAATGCGCTGTACTGTATTTGTATTAGTTTTTTGCTCAGTTGCAAGCTGTTTTCCACTTGTATCTGAGAGTTGTTGTGTAGAGAATTGTTGTGTAGATTGCTGTTGTATATGATTTTCAGTTGTAAATACAACATTGGTTCCTAAACTATTAATTGTCCTTGAGAGCTCCAGGGAGCCATATGTTGAGTCACCTGGTAGTGGACCATCGGCTGGCTGCATCAAATGTCTTGGAGGAGGTAGTGGTGGAAATCCATTCATGTCCAGTGTGGAAGTCCGAAGTGAATTTGAAGCTGCAGCCAATTCTGGACCTATTCCTGCAGGGGAAAACTGATATTTTTTGATTGCACATTGTAGTTTTCTTACAAATTCAGGATAGGTTAGTCCATTTCTTACAACTCTTCTTGACATTTCTTCATAGACAATTATTTTAATAGTGGCTTTTGTTTCTTGCTGAAAACTGACTAGGTTTTGGACAAAATGATCTATGGTAATTGGTCTCGTGTACATCCAATCGGTGAGCAATATAAAATTTTCAGATTTTTCTGTTTGAAATCAAAGGTGAATTTTTGGAATGCTTGATCGTAATTTTCCTTAGAAGGCTTTTTATAGTACATAGGTTTTGTGACCAAGCCATATATTGTTGCTCCTGATTTTGAGTTTTAGCAGGTCAGATAGTCATTTACAAAATCTTTCGTGGTGGGTCTTCCAAAAATATTCTTAAAAACCACTGCCACACCAGCACTCATCTGCAAGGGATTGTGGATATCAGCAGATATAGCATGAGCAAATGCAGTCTTTATCTTTTCTAAAATTGTTTACTATTTCTTTCATATTTGCCTCCATAATTTGAATATTATCATTCGTTTGTTCAAATTTGACATTTCATTGTTCAAAGTTTCTGTATTTTCTCTATCACAGTTTTTAGATTTATTGGATTTTTGACTCACACCCACAGTTTCCATAATCATTTTAACAATTTCTTTTTTACCCTTTTGATTAAAATGCAAACCATGTTTAGTGTACATATGTCGAGGTATTTGGTCAATAGGCAAGAAAGTTGAATGAGCAGATTGTTTTACCATTTGTTCTATTTCAAGGTTGATTAGGCTAACTTCATTATTAAGTCCAGGTGTGTGGTGTTTGAATGGCAAGCCAGCAAGTATAGTTTGGGTGTTGTTAGTCAGATCCAAAACGGTTTTAAATGCCTTCATTAACTGTTTGTGTAAATGTATATCATCATTACTACCTCCTATGACGATTACCACATCTTGCTTAGTGAATTCTGTTGTTAATTCCTTAATATCACTGACCACAGATAACAATTTTGCATTTGGTTTAATAACACAAAGAATGTCATAGTCATTAAGGTTTGGCCAAATGTATTCTATATTTCTATACAAATTGCGACCATGACTATCGGAGAGTATGAGAATCTGCTGTCGTGTCTTCTTAAATAATTTCTTAGTGAGTTCCGTCTCTTCATTTTTATGAGTGCTCTGAGGAATTGTGATAGGAAAGTTTTTTGGTGAATTTTGACTTTCAACAGGAAACATTTCTTCCATTGATTCTCTACAAGCAAGTTGTAATTGCATTTTATCACTCCGTAGTTTATTAATTTCTGCATTTAAACTCTCTATATCCATCATCAAAAGTTCAATCACTTCCCTATGTGCTGCACTGTCAATTTGATGCTTCTCTTCTAATTTTTCAAACTTATTTTCCATTACCTTAATTTCTTCTAACAAGAGTTTATCAGGTACTGGGCATGGAGAAATTGTATTCATAAGGTAAAGATTTTCTTTTTTAGCTGTTTAATTAGCTGTTCCATATGTTTAATTTGCATCTTTGATCTATGTAATTCATCCTGTATATTTAATGTTATTACTTCATTTTTATTTTTAGGAACTTTGTCCTGGGACCTGAATTTATTTGTTTCTGTTTCAGTTTCAATGGCAGTAAGATTTTTAAGGCATTCTATTTCTTTGTTTTTCTTTTTAATATCCATCTTCAAATCGTAATTTTCCTTTTTAAGTTGTTTTAACTGTTCCTGCAGCTCCAAAACCACCTCCTCAGCCTCTTCTTCCGGTTTTCTCATTGAGGTTTCGGTTCTTTCTTTTTTATATTGTAACTGAGACAATGATTCTGTGAGTTCAATCAGATTATGAGTATGACTAATATCATGGACTGATAAATCCAAACTTCCCTCATTCATAAAAAAGTCATCACTCTTTGAAACTTCATCGTCGACTTCGCTTGAAGAAAAATATAAACCATCATTAGTTGAGGTATTTGTTATATGTTGTGAATCAAAACATGATTTTAACTCTTGTTCATTTTCTTCACTTAAAGTTTTCACTTGGCTTTCAGATGAAGTTTCCTTATTTGTTTTAGATACTTTGAACTTGAAATCATGTATGTTTAGCGAACAGTTATTTTTTTCAATATATTTTAGGATTTCTCTTCTGGACCGAAATATCTTTCCTTTTGGTGATTGAAAATACACATCAATCTTCCCTTTACTAAGGCCTTTTTTCGAATAATTTCAGTTCTTTTCCATCCATTTGGTGCTTGATTTACATTTCCTTGATTCATGTCTGTTTTAATATTAAGTTGACATTAGATATAAAAGTAAAAATTAATTTTTAATAAATATGCCAAAATATAAATATATATTTTTTATTTTATTTAATTTTGTGGTGCAAAAAGTTATGTCTACTTATGGGAATTGAACCAGCACCCCTTCTCCAGTTAATTACCAGGTATCACTGATAGTCAGTGACCTTTACCACTAGACCAGAGTGGTTACTGATATACCACAGACAGCAGCCAGTAATAAGTTGTCCACCATGTATAATTCAGCATCAGTCTTCCTGTTTAGTATTGTAACAATAGGCAAAATTGTTTATGAATCAAATTTAGTATTAAATTATGTGATAATACATTTGTGGATATAAACAGTAAGTACAATTAATGAACCTTTAGTTTAAGTTAACTGCTCCAAGTTCACAGTAATGATATGATATCATTGTAGGTTAACTTGCAAGAGTCTATTTAACTTCAAATGTCAATGTCAAATGTCGGGAGTTTGAGTGCAAACATTAAATAAAAGTGAAGATTTTATTACCCAGAATATTTAAATGAGCTTAAATTTCAGGAAAAGTTAGCCAAAATTCACTTACAAGTCTTCATCAGTTTTTACAGCAATGATATTATTGTAGGTTAACTCTCAAGGGCCTATTTTCACTTTAAATGTCTGTACAATCATTAAATAAAAGTGAAGATTTTATTATTTAAAATATTTAACACTTATACGGAAACCCCGGTCACGTAGACCGGGAGGGAAATTTAATTCCCTTACATTGGCAATATCACAAGTGACAGCACTTTCCCTTCCAATACCTTTCACCCCACTCCTCCGCTTAACCTTCGCCCATTTTTTGTTCAGTTTCGGTCCAGCGTTTAGTGATGAATTATTGATTTTCTAAACCTTGCCCGTCCCATTGACCGAGGGTTTCCCTGTACGTGTGTGATAGTGCGGTCTTATTTACCGAGGGTTTCCATTTACGTTTATGTTAGTGCGGTCTCTTTTACCGAGTGTTTCTTTTTACGTTGTAGTATACCATTTCAATTAATTGAAATGAGTCGCCAAAGAAGATTATTACAACCAACTAACCTAGATTTTAATGACACACTTCGTGCACTACTGGACGATGAAGATGACCTTATTAGTGATAATAGTGACGTAGATGATTCGGACGCGGATCCTGATTTCGTGATTGAAGAAGATGACCACATTGGTTCTAGACAAGATGACGACTCAACTTCTGAGGCGGAGGATAATGAATTGTTAGCTAGAGAAAACGTGCGTGATGTTATAACAATTGATAACCTGCAACATGAAGACGAAACATATTTTTTGGAGTGGATAAAGAAAACTGAATACGGAGCACCGAATGCGTGGAGCAGCAAGGAACCCTTACGAAATACGAGAACACCAGCAAGAAATATAATTCGGACACTACCAGGTGTGAAAGGAAGAGCAAGACTTTTAGGTAACAAACCTACAAAAAAACAAGTGTGGGATTTCTTACTTGATGACAGTATAATTGATGTTATAGTTAGTAATAAAAACCAAAAACTTCGTACTGTACATGCAGGTTTGTCGGTTCAGACAAAAAAAAAAAAAAATAATTACAGGGACAATGTTATAGGATAGGAAACAATATAATAAAGCAGCGCCAATATCGGAAATATTTGACACCTTCATAGAAAATAGTAAAAGTGTTTATTCCCCTTCGGCATTCGTTACAATTGATGAGATGCTTGTTCCTTTTAGGGGAAGATGTAGTTTCGGGGTTTATATGCCCAATAAGCCTAAGAAGTATGGCATCAAGATTATGTGTATGTGTGACTCTAAAACATCGTACTTAGTAAATGCATATATCTACACAGGAAAGGGGAGCGATTCTGTAGGGTTGACGGAACAAGAACAATGCCTCAGCATTTCAACGCAATCTGTCATCCGGCTTAGTAAACCAATTGTGACAAGCAACAGAAACATCACTGCTGACAATTGGTTTACTTCAATTGAAGTTCTTGACGAGTTGCTCAAAAGACAGTTGACTTATTTGGGAACAGTGAAACAAGATAAGAAATTTATTCCAGAGGAGTTTTTGAAGAAACCTGATAGACAAGTATAGTCATCATTATATGGATTCAGGAATGAAATGACTATTCTAAGTTTTGTCCCCAAAAAAACCGTGCTGTAGTACTGACATCTACAATGCATCACACCATTTCATCCAATGAAGAAAAAATAAGCCAGAGATGATATGTGATTATAATGCAACTAAATGTGGGGTGGATGTCATTGACATGAAGTGTGCTATATTCACTTCAAGCAGGAAAACTAGGCGCTGGCCCCTTGCCATATTTTATAGGCTTCTAAATATAGCATCAATAAATACATTCATTCTGTGTATGAGCTACAAGGACACTGTTATGATGAACCGTTTTGACTTTACCCTGGCTTTGGGATATGACCTTATTGTCCCTCATCTGCAAAAGAGATTTGCAATTCCAAGTCTACAGCGTGATCTGAGAGAGAGAGAGACCATCAAGGGAGTCTTGGGAGACACAGCAGCAGAAGAAAATGTACAACAACAAGCTGGCCCAAGTGACCACCTTGAAAAAAGAAAGACTTGTTCCACTTGTCCTTCAGCCAAAAAGAGGAAAACTGGTTATAAGTGTATTGTGTGCCATAAGGCTATTTGTCTAGAGTGTAGCAGAAAAGTGTGTATCGAGTGTGCAAAGAATGATAGGAAATAAATCGTGAATGTTTTGAGGGAGGATTGGGATAAAACACAGTAAGTACAGTAGAACCTCGATTAACCGGGGTAATGGTGGGGAGAAGGGCCACGGATACATGAAATCACGGTTAAGCCGCTGATAACAGATCTACCGAGTCTTTAAAGATCTACCGAATCTTTAAACTGGGAGAATGGTCTAGCCCAAAAAGTTTCTTAACAAGTAAGCCTAGATCAAACCTTAAATTAGGTCAACAGAAAGAAATTGACCCATATAGGCCTAAATATCAGTGTTGGGCTACAGCTTACCCTGAAAAAAATCAGTCTGACCGCTTGGTTTCTAGGCCTACCATAAACCAAGAGTTAGCTAAAATTTTCTTCATAAATATACAAGGTTTAAGGGAAAAATGTGAAGAACTAGAACTCCTGTTATGTCAAAACAAATACTTAGTTGCATGCCTTGCAGAACATTGGCTAAATACAGATGAAATTGAACTATGGGTACCTGAAGGCTTTTCTCTGGGCAGCAGTTTTTGTCGCAGTGTTCATATTCGAGGAGGTGTAAGCATATATGTCGCTAATAAAATTATTTTTAAGGAAATTGACCTGAAGAATTTCTGTAATGAACTCCATTTTGAAGTTACTGGTGTAGAACTGACAGAATTAAATCTGATCGTGATGTCCCTCTATAGATCACCAGATGGTAGTACTGAAATATTTCTTCAGTCATTGGAGAAACTTTTAATCTTTCTCTTTCGATTAAAGTGCAAGCTAATCTTATGTGGAGATGTGAATGCTCAATTTGACGTAACTACTAATAAAGCTACTGTAGAAAGATTTCTCAATGTATTAAGGCAGTATGACATATATTGCACAAACAACAAGCCTACGCGTGGCAATTCATGCCTGGATAACATAATGACCAATTTGAAACCACATGAATATATTACAGAAGTCAGAAAACCATCTTTATCTGATCATGATGCTTTATATTTTGAGTTTTCTGTGAGTAAGCCTATTTCTTGCACACATGATAGTCAATTAAAAACCGTTAGATTAATTACTCCTAAGAACATAAGTTACTTTATGCAACTCCTCGAAGAGGAACAGTGGTGCCAGTCTTTTTCACCTAATTTAACAGCTAGTAACTGCTTTGAACATTTTTTCGAACGATTTTTGACCTTATTCAAGACTAGTTTTCCGCTCAAGAAGGCTAAAAAATTAAAGGAAAGTACAGCTAATTTGAGATTTAAAAAAGGTTCTGTTTCAACTGGTTGGTATTCACCGAGGCTAGCAGCAATGAAGAACCAAATACTACTCTGTAAAGACATGTGTAATAAATATAACAATGACCAGCTATTGTTATTATTTAAGAACCTGAAAAGACACTATAGACTTGCACTGCGAGAGGCTAAAATACAGAAAAATGAAGAAATAATTGAACATTCTTCCAACAAATGTAAGGCGGCATGGAGTATCATAAATAAAACAGCTAAAAGCAATCCAGTCAACAATTTTGGTAGCAGCATCCAGCCTGATGACTTCAACAACTATTTCATCACTGCTGTAGAAGATATAAGTTCAAAAGTCAAAGCTTCCCCGGAGAGTGCAGTGCAGTGTCTTAAAAATTTAAATTTGGTGTCAGCCAATTCGTGTTGTGTCTTTTCACCAGTTAGCTCAAATGAGGTGTGGAACATAATAATGTCATTAAAAAATTCTTCATCCAGGGATGTCTATGGACTCTCCAGTGACTTAATAAAAAAAGTTGCCTCGGTAATTATTGAACCATTAACTTATTGTTTTAATAGATGTATAAACGATGGTGTTTTTCCAAATAGTTTAAAGTTTTCTAGAGTGGTACCTATCTTTAAAAAGGGTAATCCAGAAATACCCAGTAGTTACCGTCCGATCTCTTGTATCCCAGTTATAGGAAAAGTCTTAGAAAAAATTCTTAAAGTACAAATTTGTAAATATTTTGAATCTTCTGGTTTGTTTAATGATAGTCAGTATGGTTATCGTCCCGGTAGATCTACTACACATGCCATTGATGGCTTAATTAATCAACTTTTACTGACCTTAGAGAGTAAAAATGCTGCCCAGGTCACCTTATGTGACCTGAGTAAAGCTTTTGACACAGTCAACCATGTCATTTTATTGAGTAAGTTGGAGTATTATGGTTTCTATGGCAAAGACTTGGAAATTTTGAAGTCATATCTTTCAGAGCGTAAGCAATTGGTCGACCACAATGGCAGTTTTTCTGAAGTTTTAGAATTTAAGTTAGGAGTACCTCAAGGGTCTGTTTTAGGGCCTATACTCTTTCTAGTTCTAATTAATGACCTAAGCAACAACTTGTCCTGTTACTCTACAATATATGCGGATGATACAACATTGTTATCCTATCATAAGGATGTGGATCACCTAAAAACAATTTCAGAGAACACATTGTTAGAGGCAACTCATTGGTTTGAAACTAATGGCCTTTTTCTAAATAAAGAAAAAACGCAGCATCTGTTGGTAACCTTAAAAACAGGAGATCTTTTAGATCCGCTAAGTACAGTGAAGCTTTTAGGTATAAATATTGATTCTAATCTATCATGGAGAACTCATATAGCCTATATTTGTAAGAGATTGTCTAGAGTAATTTATTTACTTGCAAATCTTAAAAATAAAGTGTCTTCAAAATATTTAAGAATGGCCTATTTTGCATTCTTTGAAAGTATTATAAGATATTGTTTAATTGTGTGGGGTAATGGAACAGGCATTCAACAGGTTCTTATTGTACAAAAGAAAGCTATACGAATTATAACTGGTTCTAATCCGCGTGATCACTGTCGACCTCTTTTTAGGCAATTAAGCATTTTAACTGTTGTGAATTTGTATATTTTTGATGTATTAATGGTAATAAAGAAAAATCTGCATCTTTATACACAGAGAAATACAATACATACTCATAATACACGAAACCAAGAAAGAATCGAGCTGCCCAGATTAAGACTTTCAAAATCAATGAACTATCATAAAAACATAGGAATAAGGCTTTTCAATAAGTTACCAGTTTCTTGGAAAAATTTAACCCATTGTAAATTTTCAAAGAGATTACATGAATGGCTTGTAAATAATCCACTGTACAACCTAGAAGAATATTTTAAATTAAATTTTAACACTTTAGTCTAGATTTCATAGGCTAGTGACTACTATTACTTAATAGGATTAAGTTTTTTTTTTTAAACACTACTTATTATGACATATTAGTCAACTATTAGTTTTTAATATTGACGATGTCTATTGCTGGTTATGTGACTTGCCGAAGGATAAATAAATGTCTTTATTGTCTTTATTGTCTTTTTAACAGAAAAAAAAACTGAAATGCATAATTTAGTGCAAGAAATCATGTTTTAATAGGTAGACTAGGCCTAATTAAAGTGTAGAGTACATTTGTCTTTTTGTACAGAATGTCTTTTCGATATAAAACTAAAATATTGGTCAAAAGAAAATTATTTACAAAATATTTACTACGCTGTTTATAGTAGTAGTAGCATTGTTATTACTGATTAGCAGACGGCTTGAAGAAGTCGGTCATCGTTGTTTGCCGTTTTGCACCTCTTTCTTTCCTTGCAATCGATGACCGTAGCTTCCGTAACAATAGCTTATCACTTAAGAGAGAATCGTCTTGACCCTCCAAGTAATCTAATAGGCATTCCAAGTGATTGAGTGCAGCGCCGTGGCTGTGAGCGATACGGGTCTCGGTGTCAGCTGGCATTTCCTCTTCCCCTTCCTCGCCCTCCTCCTCGTCTCCTTCTTCCTCGCTCTCCACTTCTCGCATAGCGCGCCTCACAATCTCTTCGTCATTAAACATCTTAAACGATGGCAAGTCTTTGTCACATTGGAACCACTCATCGATGTTTTCAGTGTCCACGCTTTCGCCACCGGGCACTGCCTTCGCCATATTTGCTAATTGATTGATTTTTTCTTCAGCAAACCCCGTAAAATCCTCACTATCATCAATGTCGGGAAATATTTTCTTCCACGATCTAATCGATGTGTTTTTTTTTACTTTTTCCCAAACAGATGCACATTCATAAATAGCGTCTAGTATGGTGAATTTTTTTTTAAATGATTTCAGATCGTTCTCTTCCTCAATCAGTTTTCTCAAAACTGAAGTTCTGTAAACTTTTTTTATTCCAGCGATGACACCTTGGTCCATAGGCTGGATCAGTGCTGTCACGTTGGGAGGGAGATATTTCACAACGATTTTTCCGTCATCTGATTTTAAGATTGTTTCACTAGGGTGTGAGGGGGCATTGTCCAAGATTAAAAGCGCCTTTTAAGGACCAAGGAAGGTTTTGTGACCTTAAGTAGTCACGGATTTGGGGAACAAAATGTTTAGAGAACCATTCCTGAAAAATAACTTGGTTCATCCAGCCCTTTTTCTGGTTGAAGTAGTGGACTGGCAAATTTTTTGCCTCTGTTCCCTTAAACGATCTAGGTTTTTTGGCTTTACCAATGACTACGAGCTTAAGTTTTTTCGTTCCTGAAGCATTGGAGCAGGTCATTATGGTTAATCTGTCCTTACTGGCTTTATGGCCAGGCGCATTTTTTTCTTTTACGAACGCTAATGTTTTCGATGGCAAACATTTCCAATAGAGGTCAGATTCGTCTGTATTAAAAATCTGTTCAGGCAAAAGGTTTTCTGCAGACACAAGCTCATTGATCTCGACGACAAACTTCTCGGCCGCGTCCTTATCACCACTTAATGCTTCCCCTTGAATGTGTAGTTCCCGAATTCCGTGCCTTTGTTTAAATCGATAGAGCCACCCAGAAGACGCGTCAAACTTTCCTTCAAGACCTAAAGATTCGTAAAAAACCTAGGCCTTTTCGGCACAAATTATACCATTGACGGGATTACCTAAAGCACGTTCTTGCGCAAACCACTCCAACATAGCTTTATCTAAAGTTTCAAATGTGGCTTTTTTCATTGTTTTTCTTTTCATTAATCCCGAAGATGACTCTGCAGCACTTGCAAACTTTAGCAAATCCATCTTTTTCTTTTTTAAATCCCTAACAGTCTGTTCCCCAATATTGTACTCATCGGCCAAACTTTTCGCACCCCTCCCCTTTTCCAAATGTTCAATAATTTGAAGTTTTTGTTGAAGTGATAAAACTACACGTTTCCTCTTGTTACCAGACATTCTTACGCACTTTACAAAATTACACCCAAAGTAAAAAAATACGATCGTAAATAAAAAGGATCAAACTAAACTAATCAAATTCGCACGCGACAGCTCATTAGCATAACAATCTAAACACATCCGTACACTGACTGATTTATTGGACGGGTGTGGAGGGAGAGACGGATAGCAGCACAAAATGGATGGCGCGAAAACAGGTTGTTGTCATTCGTTCCCTCACCCACTGCAGGCTGCGCAGAGACAACAGCACATCTTGTTGTCATAGCAACTGTTCGGTATTGCTTTGCTTGGCTATTCGTACCGTAGTAGAAGTACCGTACTGTACATAACATTATTGTAACAAAAACTTAAATCCAACTGGAAAATTCTTTTCTTCGTTAAAAGATCGACCAGGTCGAACCACGGTTAATCAGCTCCCCGGTTAATGAGCCCCCGGTTAATCGAGGTTCTACTGTAGTTGAAAACATAACAAACCTTAGTAGTAGAAGTAGTTTATTATTTAGTTATTATATTTTTTTCTCATTACAAAATAATGTTTAAAGTAATCCTTAGGTGTAAATGGCCTTTTTTGGAATTAATTGTTGATTTGAAATTTGTATATAAAATTAAACTCTTAGTTTATATTCTATTTTGTTTAATGTAAAATGTGCTAAAGTGAATTTAACATTTAAAATACAAACAGTTTCCAACTACAATGCTTAATTATTAGTCTAAGTCCCTTAAAACAATTGGAGGTCTGTGAGACCGGGGGTTTCTATTTGTGTTATAAACTTGTGGCATTTAACACTTATACGGGTTTCCGTATAAGTGTTAAATGGGTTTAAATTGCTGGTAAAGTTAACCAAAGTTCACTTACAAGTCTTCACTCTTGAGAAACCAACACTTCAAACAGCACAGCGCACACCACTCTTATAGGTTTTAGAGGCCGTAAAATTAATTTCTTGGTCTTGTTGTAATCCTTATGATATGAATACAGTAGAGAGTCGATTATCCGAACTAATTGGAACCTCAGGGTGTTCGGATAACGACATGTTCGGATAATCAAACATATTTTAACCATGCCATTATAGACGCTTATTAATAAGTTTATGTAATGGATTGGGCATATTGAAATTAAAAACACAAAACATTTAAGTACTGTATCCACATAATACTTTAATTTTGTGTTAAGTAGTCCAGTTAAAACTTACTGGACTAATGTTCCTGAAACTAGAGTCTAATACTATCCAACACTAGCTTAAAGAAAACAAAAAACTTTACAAAGTTTCAGCGCTGCACTACACGAGTGAATGACGATTAACAAGCGACTGTGCACATTCAATGTCAATTACTGTAGTACAAACGCTTGACAGTGAAGCTCAGACTAGACAGTGGCAGGTACACGGCGCGCCCGTTGTTTATTTTCGTCTTTTCCTGGAAGGCCTGACGTTACGGCGCAGGCACCGAGTCTGGCAGAAGCGGTACGCCGCGCGGGCTGTGCGCTAACTATAATTTCTTTTTCGTGATAAAATATGCACTATATGTACTGTATACAGTTACTGTAGTATGGTACGTTTATTGAAAAATAAAAAATATTAAATATAAGTGTTGGAACATAAATTTACAATGTGTATTTTGCGTACATAAAAAAATATTTTTTTTCAGGTTTGGTTCGGTTAACTGACGTTTCGGATGACTGACGTTCGGTAAATCAACGTTCTACTGTAGTTACGATACATTGCTGTCATATGTGTAAGTAAATGCAGTGATTTTATATTGATTTAAATCTATTTTAATTTATCAATTAAAAGTTATTATAAATTGATTTAAAATCACTGCATTTACTTAGACATATGAGAGTAATGTATCGTAACTATAAATGTCATAAAGATTACAACAAGACATAGTATTTAATTTTAAGATCTCTAGAAGCCAAGAAAAAATGTTTCAGGGAATCGATATTTATAAAATTTATAAATCTTTTAGAAAACATTCCTATCAACCAGGTATATAAATGCGATCCATATACTGGTTTTTGACTTTTTGAGTAAACTGTATAAACTTGATGTACAGTGAAAACTAGTTAAAATTCCAGTACTTTTTGTTCCAACTGGGATAAAAATTATTGAAACTTAATTATTGGGAAAAAAATATTGTAATATTTTAAAATGTATATGTAATAACATACTACTACATAAGGAAAACAATGGTACGATTAGATTTTTTGAAGACCTCTTAGTTTTTTAGAAAACAACATTCACTCTGGTGCCGACAGTAATTTAACCCATTGAAGTAGTACTTATATGCGTTTCTCTTGTCCATGAGGCCACAATTAATTTTGATGTTTTTATTTATAAGGTTTTTCTGTAATAGTCATAACATTTATTCTCTGAGTGATAGTGCAATGAAACTTATTTTAGCATTTTTCTTATTGAATTTTGAACTGCAAAATTGTAATTAAATACTTCAGAGATATAAACATTTTTATTTAAGATACTAAAAGATTAATACAGTAATTTTGATTCAGTTTTTTCCATTATTTTTGTATAAATATCCTTTTTTCTTATAAATGTTTAGTTAAAATCTTACCAATGTTTATTTTTCAAACATACATTAAGAAATTGACATAAAATTTGTTTATTTTAATTTTTATTACAGTATGTATGTAACAAGAAATTAAAATACATACCAAGACTAATTTTTTTCTATTTTCAAATAAGTTTTACAGGTTGTCATAGAACATTTCATTGTTTTTTTTTTTTATACATATAATATTGAATATATACATACTAACACTAACCCTTAATAGGGCGCGCGGTGTACAAAGTTCCGCAGAAAAGCTACTATTTTAAATACTGAGCCTTCCCGCGCTCCTGGAGGCCTGTCCGCAGAGCATATCCTCCCCTCCCCTCCCCACTCTAATATCGATTAGCTGCAAACTAGTTTCCTTCACTCAGTCGTTGTGAGGAATCAGCCAAATAAACCGTGCGGTCGTTTGTACACCATGCGCCCAGTTTTTGTGCGGAACTTTGTACTCCGTGCGCCCTTGTGTGTTTGAGTTTTTGGACTAGTTTTTAGTATTTTGTAAATATTTTAAGTGTATATATTTTTATGTTTATAATAGTTTTAGTGCTTTGTACATACTTCTTTTGATTTTTCTGTTAATAATACTTTTCTAAATGGATGAACAAGAACATTTGAGGTTATTACATATGTTGAATAGTGTTGAAAAGGAAGAAAGACAGGAGTAACGTACATCTTTAGTAAGTCGGGATCAACTACGAAGGGAACTGTTTGCTGGAGTAGGCCCAAGAGGAAATTATACATGTTTTGAGGAAGAGGCAATTGAAAGAGTTGGAACGGATGAATCGGACGAAAATGTGGAGGAGAGTGACCATGAGACTGGTTCAGAAATGTCTATTGAAGATGAAAATGAGCAAGAAAAAGTAACACAGTAACTCCAAAATAGAACTTTCATTTTTGGAAAAGATAAAACAACAAAATGGGATTCTCATCAAAATATAGATTGGCTGGCAAAAAAGTCCGATAAGCTAGCACACTTCTTTAGTGAGACACAACCAGACTTAGTCATAATCTCTGAGCATGGTTTAACACAAGAAACGTTGGAGAACACACGAATAAAAGACTACTCGCTGGCAGGTGGTTTTGTGCGGAAGAACGACAGAAAAGGCGGTGTTGTGGGATACGCTAAAAAAGACATGGAGGGGCATATACAATTTTTGAAAGCAAGTGGAGATGAAACTGAGCTGATATGCGAAACTGCTCTATTTGAAATAAAAATAAAAAAGACTACAACTCAAGTAATGGGTGTTTACAGACCTCCAGGTGCAAATCTAGACCAAGCAGTAGGCATCCTACATGACCAACTAGATGATGCACTATGTAGTATGAAACCAACCATCATTATGGGAGACGTAAACGTGAACAATCTTGAAGATGATAATAACAACGCTAAGCTAGAGGAACTCCTAAAAATCTTTTGACCTGACAAGACTAAAACTACCACCAACCCGAATCACACCGATGTCAAAAAGATCAATAGACTGGATATGTAGCAACATCAATTACCTACAAATGCAAATAACCGTTATACTATCAGGCCTATCAGACCACACAGCACAAATATTTAGTTACACTAAACCTGAGAGCAGAAATACCACTCCCTTCAAAAGAAAGTAAAAGAATTTTCACCAATAAAACGCTTAACACTCTCAAGTCAAGACTGAATATTCAAAACTGGGAAAGTGTCCTCAAAACAGAAAATATAAACGAAGCCTATGATAATTTTCACTAAATTGTGCAAACAATACTAAATGAGACCTGCCCTCTAAAACTATCCAGGAAAAAACAAAACAGAAGGAAGTCATACTGGGACGATGAGTGCACCCGAATCAAGAATCTATATGTGAAAGCCCTTGAAAAAGAACTATGCTACGGACGACCAGTCGATAAAGCTGAAACTGCAGCAAAGAAAAAGGATTATGACCAGAAAATTAAAGCTGTGAAGAAAATACAAACCTCAGACCTAATCGATGACTCCGACAATAAGTCAAAGACATTATGGAATATCATAAACAATGAAAGGAAAGAGAAACCCAGGGCTGAGAACCAATGGAAGCTCCAAGTAGAACAGGAAACATTAGAAAGCGCCCAAGAAATATCTAACCACATCAATAATTTTTTTGCTACTATAGCTGAAAAAACTTTAGAGGCCAATAACATCAGGACCAATATAATAAATACCACACCAACACCTCAACTAACAAACCAAGAGCTGCACCTTCAAGAAACCACAGAAGCTGAAATACAGAAAGGTATAGATTCTTTATAACCTAAAACATCATCTGGAATTGATGAAATATCAGGAAAACTAGTAAAAACATGTAGATTAACTAACCTGCCCCCTTACAGACCTCATAAACAAGTCAATCAAACAAGGTATTTTCCCATCACAGCTAAAGACAGCAAAAGTATTCCCAAAATACAAAAAAGGTCCTACCACACACAAACAGCTACAGACCAATTGCCCTAATACCCACATTTTCAAAAATTTTTGAAAAAATTGTCCTCAAAGACTTACTTGTCATCTGGAACAAAATAAACTGATTACAAGACAACACGGCTTCCTTAAAGACAGATCTACAACAACTGCTCTAATCCAGCTGACAGAACACGTCAACAGCTGACCAACTGGAAGAAGACTCCCTAGTCACTAGCTTATTTCTTGATTTCAGTAAGGCGTTTGACTGCCTCAACCATAGTCAGCCTCTCCAAAAGGTACAAGTACTGGGCATTAAGGGGAAAGCAGCACAATGGTTAAACAACTTAAACAACAGACAACAACTTGTAGAAATAGTACACACAGAATGGGACAAAACACAGAGTATACTCTTAAAGAGTCCCCATAAGAAGAGGAGTGCCACAGGGCTCAGTGCTTGGCCCAGTACTATTCCTTCTGCTCACAAATGGCCTCCTAGACCAACTAGGAAATGTCTACAAAACTACCATGTATGCAGACGATACAGTTATTACCATAGCTGAAAAATCAATAGACGCACTCAAAATACATGCCAACACAGCTCTCACCAGAACAAAAACATACTACATCAACAATTAGCTAGCACTTAACACCTTGGACACGGCCCGGTCGCCGGCGACAGGGCGGAAGCCAAGCGCGGGTAGCATGCCGATCGCTGGTGGGGGGGGAGGCGCATTCGTTTCAATGTATTCAGAGTAGTCCAGTCACTCATGCGACGTGGTTGATTCTTGCGTAGCCACTTGGTAGATACATTGGCGTAATATTAGTCATATTGGTTTTAGTTTCGGGCGGGTGGCGGTACCGGTAGCCAATGACCGGGAAGGTTATTTGTTTCACATTGAAGGACAAGCAGGTTGTGTCCTACATTTCAACTCAATATGAAAATCAAATGATAGATTTCCATAATAAAAGGAATGAAGTAAAAAGGAAACCCCTACCGATCGTGCAATACAAGTGCTACATGAGTGGTGTAGATCGAGCCGGTCAAATGCTATCCTACTACCCTTGTGAAAGGAAAACCTTACGGTGGTATAAGAAGATTGGATGCACGTTTTCCAAATGATTTTGCTCAATGCCTACAGTTTGCATAACAAATACCGCCCGAAAATGTGATTGTACGACTTCAGATTAGAAGTGATCAGAGCGCTCCTGCCTCCCCTTGACACTCCAGTGGAGACTTCAGCCCAAAAAAGGCTTCGAAAAGTGTACATAAAATAGCTGTTAGCACTGAAAGGGATCACCGCAACAGACTCAGGAGGAAAACCTGTAGAATATATAGGAAAAACAAAAAAGATAAAAAGCTACGTACTACTGTGAGACATGTCCTGACAAGCCTGGCTTGTGCTTCGATGAATTTCATGAATAAAAACAAGAAAAGGAGACTGGTGGGAGTGTATATAATTAAATAAAAATTAATTGTTAGTTTAGTGAAATATATTTATTTGACATAACATCTAACAGTGGCAGCTTGAGGAGAACTGACAATGTCAGCTAATGCATAGAGGCATTCGCGGATGGCGGTCCGGTCGCTGGCGACCGATGGATCCGACATGGACAATTCAACCCATATCCTTTCAGAAATCGATGTTCGACTATGAATCCTGAATTGTTATGTCTAAAGGTAAGTCTTTTTGTAAATATCATAATTTAGCCACCGGGGTAGGTTTTAGCCAAGTTGGTACCGCAATCAATGTGTTAATGAAAACAAAACTGTACAAATAAATTACACCACCAAGAATAAAGGCGTTAACCTAACTCTCCTAGGCGTACAAGCTGAACCCAGCACCAAATACCTTGGCATCATTGTAGATGCAAAGCTCTCATGGCAGCAACACATAACAACCCTATGCAAAAAAACTCTGCTCTGGAATCTATGTCATTAGAAGAATAATGCATATAAGTGACCTGCATGCAGCAAAAACAGCTTATTACTCCCTCTTTGAAAGCCACCTTATGTTTGGTATAGAGCAATGGTCTTCAACCTGCGGCCCGCCGTGTATATTTTTGTGGCCCGCTGAACGATTTTGTTTCTAAACAAATAGGAAAACATTGCAGCACTGAAGTTGGCCAATTGCTTCGGCCGTAGTAGGGAATTCGTTAAGTGGCAAAGCAGGTTGGCAACCCTGATGCTCAAGGTCACTCGTAGCATCGCAACCCACGCCAGTGTCATTGTCTCAGTCTGTTTCACCTATTTCTATTGTCTGCCCGCAAGTGAATGTTAGTTTAAGTTTAGTGAATAATGGCTTCGTGTAGTAAGAACCGGAAGATTACCGATGAGTGCCGAGTGTTTCAAGAAAAGTGTACTGATCTATACTTTTTTGTAAATATAAAAAACAAACCAGTTCGTTTGGTTTGTAATGAGTCTGTCTCCGAATTGAAAGAGTACAATTTAAAGCGGCATTATGACACAAAGCACGCTTCCAAGATGGACGCAGTACAAGGTCAGTTTAGATTGGATAAGGTGCGAGATTTAAGGAAAAAACTTGAGAATCAACAATTTACGTTTACTCGGCAAAACGCCGAAAGTGAATCAAGTGTTGAAGTTAGCTATATCATTTCTGAACAAATTGCTAAGCAATCAAAGCCATTCACAGATGGTGAGTTTGTAAAGCAGTGTATGGAATCGGCAGCTGAAATCCTATGCCCAACACAAAAACATTTGTTTTCAAAGGTTAGTTTATCTGGGGTCACAGTTGCCAGAAGAATTGAGGAGCTATCTCAGGATATTGAAATCTCACTTAAAGACCGTGCTTCAAAGTTTGTTTTTTATTCAGTAGCACTTGATGAAAGCACTGATGTTACAGATACAGCTCAGTTAGCCATTTTTATTAGAGGAATCGATAAAAATTTTTCTATTACCGAGGAAATGGCAGCACTATTTCCAATGAAGGGCACTACTAAAGGCACTGATATTTACAAGGCTTTGACTTCAACTTTAAACCGGTTTGGCCTAAATCTGGATAACTTGAGCGGTGTTGTAACTGATGGGGCCCCAGCAATGACGGGAAAAAATGAAGGTGTTGTAGCTCTGATTAGAAAAGATGCAAGTGAAAATGAAAAGTTCATACAATATCATTGCATTATCCATCAAGAAAATTTGTGTGCAAAAAGTGTTTGTTTCAAAGATGTCATTAAGGATGTGACTAAAATCGTGAATTTTATCAGATCACAAGGACTGAACCATAGGGAATTCCAAACTTTCCTTAGTGAGATGAATGCAGAGTATGGTGATGTAATTTATTACACAGAGATTCGTTGGCTCAGTCGAGGAAAGTTTTTAAAAAGGGTTTTCGATTTGAAAGAAGAAATCTGCATGTTCATGGAGAGTAAAGGGAAGGCAGTTCACTACTTCAAAGATCCCAGTTGGATGGCTGATTTTGGGTACCTAACTGATATTTCAATACATCTCAATGACTTGAATATTAGGCTACAAGGGAAGAATGCTATGATACACAATCTCTTTGATCAAGTTGAGGCGTTTGAGAGGAAACTTAGTTTGTGGAAGAATCAAGTACAACAGGGAGACTTCACACATTTTCCAACACTGTCACAATGTGAAGTTCAAAACAAAGAAAAGTACAGCGAAGCACTCTCCATGTTATAACAGAGATTTTAGCAACAGGTTTTTAGACTTCAAGCAAAATAAAACTATGATGAAGCTTTTTTGTGCTCCTTTCAGTGTTAATGTGGAAGACTATTCCGGAAATATACAAATGGAACTTATTGACTTTCAGTGCAATAGCGATTTACAGGAGAAATTTAAAAACTTTGGACTTCTGGAGTTTTACTCGTTGTATGTTGAAGGTGATCGATTTCCAGCAATCAGATCTCATGCTCTGGCCACAGCATCTCTTTTTGGCAGCACTTACATCTGTGAGCAGCTATTTTCAAGAATGAAGAACGTGAAATCGAAACTGAGAAACCGTATTTCTGACACTCATTTAGAGAACTCTCTTCGAATTGCCACATCTGACATAAAAGCTAATGTTGACAGATTAGTAAAAGATAAACAATGTCAAATTTCTCACTAAACTACAAAAGTCACAAATTTGATGTTTTCAATTTAATTTTGAGTTTTATAACATGTTTAAATATATGTCAAGTAGACCTATATTGTTTCTAATATTGATGTTTAATACAGTTATCAACAAATATAAAATGTTATAACAAATTCATGTAAATTATTTTAACCTGAGACAAAATTCACACACATACATATATATATGTATATATGTATATGTATATACACGCTTAATCAATGTGGCCCTCCAAGTCCTCCATGACAATAATTTGGGCCTTAAATAATAAAAAGTTGAAGACCACTGGTATAAAGGTATGGGGAGGAACCTCCAATTCTAACTTATAGAGAGGCCTGGTCAATCAAAAAAGGGCAATAAGATGTATGGCAGGGATCCGAATACATGAAAGTTGTCGAGAAGCTTTTAGAGAATTAAAAATTCTCACTGTAATATCACTCTATATACGCGAGACAATCCTCCATGTAGTCGGCAATCCTCACATAAGAAATGAAGATCTACACCAACATCTCACAAGAAACACCTCCAATTTCGCTCTCCCGATACACTAACTCACACTGTATGAAAAAAAAAAAAACATCCTACAAGGGAGCACTCTTTTTCAACAAACTCCCAGACAACAAAAAACACACCACCTAGGAATCTGAGGAAAACCCTGACCACTTGGCTCCAGGATAGACATACTATACAGAAAAAGAATTTGTCACATTAATTTTAACCACAATCTCTGTACCTTGATGCATTGTACTATTCTCCACGAATATGTCAATAAATATTATTGTCTATTGAATTCAAACATTGAGCATAATAATATTTTCTACACTGTCGTCACTGTTAATATCATAATTTTTACAGACACTAATGCTAATATTATAATCACTGTCTAAATACAAGCCATTTCGATACTGGACGTGTGCCTAAATATACAGTACTGAAATAAAATCAGTTGTAGTTGCCTTCTCGATCAAATGTCAAATTTTGGTTGTTGCTGCATCTTATAATTTATTACTTCTTTCTTATTCGAGGATAGTTGTTGCTGTCATGGTGCTCACTAGGGTGGAGGAAACTTTTACGGAATTGGACGTATGGGTGGGACAAATTTGCCACTCACTACATCATGTTTTCAGGAAAATTTTAATGAAAACCCAG